>CABIKL010000721.1:0-19580 GCA_902196195.1 Aptinothrips rufus
TCTAGGCGCACTTTCCGTGTCTCCAAAAAGAAAAGAAAAAACAGGTTTGGGGGAGTTCTTTCCTAGAAACAGGGGTGAAGTAACACCAGTTCCGGAATTTTTGGGGCTCGTTTTGAGTATTATGTAGAAATCCATTTCATAGTGTCCTAATCATTTTGGTAGAGCTCTCAAAAGGACACTCAAAAATTCAGAAATTGGTGTTACAGGGCTCCTCAAAATTAAGTGTTTTTTTTTTTTTTTTTTTTTTTTTTTTTTTTTTTGTTTTTTTTTTTGTGCGACCTGATTTTGATCTTTGCTCGCTGGCTGCAGGTCCGCAACATCAAGCGGCTGCAGCGCGCCGGCTTCGCCCCGCAGCTGTACGCGACGTTCAACAACGGGCTGGCCTACGAGTTCGCGCCGGGGTCGACCCTGGACGCCGGGAGCGTGCGGCACCCCGACGTCTTCCCGCTCGTGGCGTGCCGCATGGCCCAGCTGCACGCGCTGCGGCTCGACCTGGACGAGCTGGACCAGCGGGGCGCGGAGCACACCGCGGAGCACACCGCGCCCCGGCCCGTGCTCTGGGACCTGCTCGCCAAGTACCTCGGCCTGCTCAGGGCGGCCTACGCGGACCCTGCTAAGAGAGTGCGGTAAGTCTCTAGTGACGAGAGGGCCGCCGTCGTCAAACAGACTCATCGGATTGGCCTGGACCATTACGTGAGACAGACCGTGGCGAGCAGCTCCATGCGCTCCCGCGCTCTCTCTGCCAAGTCCAACACGACGAGGCCTGGCATACAGAGTGTGGTCCACACCAATCATAGAGCAGTGACAACATAGGTCACGACTATGGCAACTATCTGTTTTCTAAGTCTCTAAACCCAGTCTCATCAGCGCTTTGAAACTTCAGTTAAGTTTTAATTATTATTATTTTTAATTTTTAGATTTGTTCAAGAAATTGGTACCTTAGAGTATCTGGAATCTGAAATGCAAGACCTGCAGAAGAAACTCTCCTCACTGGGCAGTCCAGTGGTCATGTGCCATAATGACTTGCTGCTTGCAAACGTCATACTTGATCCCAGTCGCTCTCATGTCGTCTTTATTGATTATGAGTATGCTGGGCTAAATTATCAAGCATTTGATATCGGTAACCATTTTGCGGAATTCGCAGGTTTGTACACTTTGAAAAACCGTTTCCCATGGAAATATTTAGTTTTCAGTAACGCCCTTGTGTTAATTAGCACAATCTAACACAAGAAACTCTGGTATTGCAGGTGTGGCAACAGTTGATTACTCCCTCTATCCCGACAAAGTGCTGCAATACAAATGGCTGGAGATATATCTTAAAGAATACCATAAGTTTCTAGCTGGATCAGATACTCCGACAAAAGTTCTTCCAAGAGATGTGGATCAGCTCTATGTACAAGTCAACAAGTTTGCTCTTGCATCTCACTTCATGTGGGGTCTGTGGGCTTTGGTGCAGTCAGAACATTCAGCTATTAAATTTGATTTCTTTGAGTAAGCACTCCTTGTTCATAATTTACATTACTTGCAGTTCAAAAATAAATGTTTTATGGAAATTCTTATGACACTCCTTATTAAATGGTGTTGTTTATTGTTTCAGGTATGCAACTATAAGACTAAAAGAGTATTTTGCAAAAAAGAATGTGTTCCTATCTCTTAAAGTTAATAGTTGATGAAGAATATGGTGTTATTGATGATCTACACACAGTGCTGCTCCTTGTTGTCTCTGTCCTCGCCCTCCAAGATGTTACAACTTTGTATGATTGTTTATGTGTTTTATTCCTGTATTTTATCCTCTTAGGATATTGCAATTCTCAGTTTGGGAAAAGTTTTCTTCTAAGAAGTTACAATTCCGTATGATTTAAGTGTTTTATTCCTTTAATAATTTTTTGGCGTGTATTGTAGTTGATTTGCTATCACTATCAGCCAATTTTTAAAGCAATTTATATCTTCCATTATGGACCACTGTCTGCATTCGATTTTGAAATGTGTCATATAGGAAATGTGATATTGATATTATCTTTGGCCAGATTTTTAAAATCTGATGTTGGTTGAAATATTTTACTTTGTGGTATCCTGTATCAATAATTGCTGTGGTGCAATAATATTAATCAAACAAACAGTAGACCAAGGGCTGATAATTGGAACTGTCAGCTGTGAATCATGTAAAGATGTGTAGGAGGCATTCTTCCCGTTATTTCTATAGATTTAGAACGTCCAAATTTAAACTGAAAAGTCTTCTTTTTATGCTGTGTTTGCCATTGATTTTGTCACCAAGTGTAGAGGTTTTATTCTATACACTTTTGATTGCAAGCTCTCTTTGTAAAATTATGCTGGTTATTATTTTCGGGAGTTATTCTTTTGGGAACATCAAGTTATGATACCGGGTATGCAAAATGTTTTCTGAGGCATCAAAGACTGTTTTTCAAGGCTCTCCATTCAGATTATATGTATTGCTTTGTTGTATTTCCATCTGCATTTGAAATTCTTTTTCTCTCATGTATCAAAAAGTACACTAGCTTCCTGCCTGTGTTTTGCCTTTTCTCATTGAGTATTGAGTACATTTCTGTTCATCATTCCAGTGTCTAGTCACTCCCCTGTTAATGTTGTTATCCAATTAATTGAAGCTCTTATCAGAGAAAGGCTGAATTAATTTTATTTGTATTCCGTCTTGATACATTCCTCCATAATCTCAATGTATATTTTTCCTGTGTGAAATTTTTATTTGGACCTATGTTTTTTCTTTTCTTTTACATACAGATAAGTAATTCTGTAGACTTATTCGTACACTTCACTTTTTAACGTTGGTGTCTATAATAATAATGCCAAAGTTGTTGTAGTAAGTGTAACACATTGTTTGATTGTTGCCCTGTAGTGAGCAAGTTTAAAGATTTATTCATTCGTTACTCATCTTTTAGGATTGGTGATATTATTTAAAGTTCTTTGTGGTCAATATGAATTCACTCATGTACTCATGAGATGTGAAAATGGGTCTTTATGTTCCGTTCATTCTATCAACTAAGGTGTTTTGTAGTTTTTGAGCAGCTGAGTAATCTTACATTTTAGTTCAAAAATGTAATCTAGGAGCGAGGAAAGTTTTCAAGCTGGGTATCATAGAATCAAGCTATGTATCTCACGAAATTCCTCGATCTTAATCATAGTGTAGCTGTTCAAAGTCATCCTTGTTCTTGGGTCTGGTCTAAAAATATGGTTTGCTTGTATCAAATATTCTGAAACAAGGGAAAATACTGCCTATTTGTAAATCTAAGGCTGGAATTGAAAGCTGGTCCATGCAGTGCTTAAGCTAGGGATAATCAGAACCAGTGACTAAAACTCTCTGTGATAATCTATTGTGTTTTCTTTTTGGAGCTTTATTTATGTCAGTTTTTTCATGGCTCTTCCAGTCTATTGTCATTTAAGTTATTAGTTTAGGAATAGGTATTCAAAAGTCTGCAATGGCCTTGATATCTGGAAGGTAGCAAAGTGGACAGGGTACAAATAGTAACAAATTTAGTCTTGCAAATATTTGTATGGAAATTTTCTCAGGCACTAATTTTAATATGATACTGTGCAAAATTATAACAGTCACCAATTAGTGTTCTTTGGGGCAGCTATTTCATTAAATGAAAAGTTGCTGATAGTCATAACATATCTTATATGTTGGTAACTTTGAAGAAGATTTACAATTTATGCTTGTAAACTGTCTTAATTTAATCTTGTGAATAGAGTTGTGCATTTTCATCATTGACTTTTTCACAAAAACGTCTGACGGAAGAAAGCATTCCAGCTGGTGACAGTCAAAGAGAAAAGTGCACTTTAGCAGGTCCTCCTTTCAGACATCACATCGACAACAATCTGGGAGCTATCACAGTAAAAGTCGCTGAACTTCATTATTTCTCAATCAAATTAACTTATTTTGTGCACAGTAAACCTCACAAACTTGGAGCAAATTTGAAATAAATTGTGTACCTAAATTTTAACATTGCTGTTGTGTGCACTGCATTGCCTCTTATGCACTATTCTTTTGGATCTACGATCCAACTTATCAGAACCAAACAAGCTTTGCTTTTGGTGATTTTGAATTTGGTGCTACATCAGTACCAATTTACTATGGAATGAAAAATGTGCATTCTTCAGGTTATATATGTAATGTGTCTGTCAATTTACTGTTATCTTTGAGTAGTAATTTTTTGCTTTTTTGTCATTGCGATGATTATTAATTAAAGAGAACGAGCATAAATTTATTTTTGTCTTTGTCATTTTGTTCCTTTTTCAAAATCGTTTGCAGTAAATTACGTCGTTTCACCAACAGAGCTTTCTCCTTGTAGGTGTCTTCAATGCATACAATAACAGTAAGTTTGTGAGGTATATAATACTTGTACTTGCACCCCGTCAGTTCAAATAAGCCGCTGAAAAAAAACAAAAAGTCTTCCGAAAACTTTGTGAGTTTGCAGGATAATACAGTCTATCGCAGCACAGATGATTTTTCTTTTTGAGCTCTTAAAACAAAACTTTCAGCGATGGGTCTTGCCTCAGTTTTTATTTTCTGCTTACATGAGGAAACTATGTCATCCGCAATGTTATGTTGGTAGACCTGTTGCGTTGTCATTTGTTTTGCTTTCGCTTCTGCTAGCTTCTGCTGGCTTCTGCTACCGGCAAACTTTGGGGAATCAGACTTTTACTTCGACCCTTTCTCGCAATTTAAGTTCAGTAAACAAATATTTAAAGTAAAGAACCGAATTCGGCTAGAGCGCCTGATTCATTGTGACTCGAAGCAATGGCGAGGCTTAGTAAGCTGATAGCCGTGGGTCTCGGAGCGGTTGGGGCTGGAGCAGGCTTACTGTACTCTTCAAGCTTAACTGACCAAAAGAATGTACTTGCAGCTCAAAAAGTAGGGGAGTCTGTTGAACATTTGAAGAGGCCATGGCAAGGATTTCAAAACGTTATTCAAGAAGCGCCTTCTGTATGCAAGTGGGATTATAATTGGGACAGGTAATAGGCATCAAATTATGGTTAAGCAGTCTAAGTTTAGTGTTTTGGGGAAGCATGTTTTTTCTCTCTACATTTCCCGGTGGATTAACTTTATTTTGTGTTTATTTTTACATTGTAGAAGAGAACCATCTTATATGGTCGAACCATCCAAAGGAGGAGACGATGACACTCGTTTCAAACGAGATGTTGAGGATAAAAAGCCCAAAGCATCACGCCACTTACTTCTCATCAGACATGGACAGTATAATTTGAATGGGGCAACTGATAAAGAGAGAACGCTAACTGAGAAGGGTACCTATACTTATTATTCATCCTGAATTGATTGAGGAAATTGTAAGAACGTTTCAATATTTCAACTGCAAACTTTGTTCTCTCTTGCCAGGTATTGAGCAGGCGAAATTGACTGGCAAGAGACTTGCTGTTCTAAATCTCCCATACCGACAAATGGTGAAGTCAACTATGACAAGAGCTCAGCAAACAGGAGACTACATTCTCACTAACATGCAGACAGGATCCATGACAGTAAAAAATGACAACATGTTAGAAGAGGGTGCCCCCTGTCCTCCTGAACCATCCAGTTTTGTTTACAAGCCGATGAGTTACGTAAGTCACTATGCTTAAAGTTTATAATTAAAGGAAAAGTTCTTTGACATGAATCTCCCTTATGATATTGAAAGAATTTTGATAATTCACACAGACTTAATTTTGGTTCTACCTTTTTGTTTCAGGAATATTTTCAAGATGGTTCGCGTATAGAAGCTGCATTTCGAAACTACGTTTACAGGGCTGATTACAGACAAAAAGAGGACTCGTATGATATCATAGTTTGTCATGGGAACGTCATTCGTTACTTTGTGTGCAGGTACACTCCTCTATGTGTAGCAGTTATCGTTTATTTGTTTGAAAGGTGTAAAACCCAGACAATACATAATCTGTTTTTTTTCTCCTTTTTTTTTCAGAGCTCTTCAGCTCCCTCCTGAAGCATGGTTGCGTATGCAGGTAAACCATGCCAGTATCACCTGGTTGTGTATCAGACCGAGTGGAATAGTCAGTCTTAAATCATTAGGAGATTGTGGTCATTTACCTCCTGATCTACTCACCTGAAGAAAGTATGGTCACACCATGATGTCATTTTCATTTTAAAACATACCTTTCTCATCAACCTTGAACTGCCATCCTAAAGAAACATCCTTCCATATTTAAAAAACAAAAAAAAGATGACTTTTTAAAAAAAATAATCTGTGTACTTTTAGTGTGTGTAATGTTTAATTTCGTTATGTCATCAGACTGTTGCTCAATCAGGGACCTTTCAAAAACTATGTAAGTGGATTCTGATGCCCTCCTTCCCTTATCGAGATGCATCACTCCAGTTTTCTCTCCTACTTTGACCATTCCGCAATGAACGCAGCAAGGCCGTAGCTACATTAAGGCCCAGAAGGCCAAGGCCCTCCCTGAAATGTGAAAAACTTAAAGCCTAACGGGCCTAGACCCAAGACCCAGCCCGAAGGGCCTGCACTGAAGGCCTGGGCTGGTAGGCAACCCGCACGGCACCGGGACTCCACCCGAAATCTTTTTCTGGCTACGGCCTTAATGCAGATCGTTCAAAATTATTCCTCACACCCCCTTCGCCCTCAACTGCGTTTCGCAACGGCCCCTTATTTTGTAGGAAAGCATGTCATAATTTTCAATTGTGCCAGTTTTAATTTTTGTATTTTATTTTTAACTCTTGCCCCTGTATTCGTCCCTTAAGACATTTATTCCGACTGATATGTGCATAAGATTAAGACAAAGTGTTTGTAAGTTAGTATTTAATTTACAGATAGGACTTTACTGCTTTAATGAATCTAAAGTAAGGAACAAATTAAATGTTGTCAATGAATATCAATTATTTTTTGTAATGTTTTATTTCACTTGGCCTTTACAAATATGCTTGCTTCATTGTGCACGGATTTGAAACCGCTATTAACAGTGGTCTGCGGTAGTCTACCCAGTGAGAAATACCTGGTCTATTCGATGGCGATTCGACATCGTTTCGACAAAAATCACGGAGTAATCCGAACTCGCTCCGGAAAGAGCAAGCAGGCGGGGCGGGGCGCAAAGGGGCGCGTGCGGAACGGAAGCACAGTACTTAAGTTACTCACGTGTGGCTTCTCACGTACTTCAGCTGATTAACTCACATGTTGGCTGCATGGCGGTCATCAATGAAATAGAATCTAGGGCTTAGTCAAGGGCTCAGCGATAGCAGCGCTCCTGTCTCTCTCATAGCGTGGAGAGATGGGTCTGACACAGAAACCAGAACTCTCTCTCTCTTTCGGAGCAGTCCGACTCTCGCAGCGAACAGCGCAACGCGCCGAGAGCGGTAGGAAACCGACAATGCCCACAGAGATCACGAATAATGGTGCCACCGAGATCGAACCTCTGCGCAAGTTGACGAGGAATGACCAGGTGGAAAACGCTGTCCAGGCGCTGAGGAAAGACATGCCAGCATCCGTCCACGTGAGTAACACATCTTGGCCACATTTACCAATTATTCGCGTCTCCCTTCCAACATGCACCGAATATCCCACCATGATCCCACCCATCAGGCGCTGGAAGTCCTGGTGAAGTGAAGAGAGGTCGACGACACTGGGGCAAGTGCAATAGTTCTAGCAGTCACGAAACTAAAAGATCGGCAGTGACCTACTGGATGCAAGTGAATTTCGCCGCTTATTTACAGTGCTTGTAACCTTAAAGTCTCGGATTGGAGATTGAAGGGACTCCCATATTTGTCCTCCAAACAAACTATTTCCTTGCAATAGCCAAAGTTCTACGTAATTTGCTGGAATGGAATGCCCTCTATGCGGCCGCTAGTATATCGCCCTTGCTGCACAGTAACCTGCTATATCCGCGGTGTCCCGCCCCGCCCCAGCCAATCCAGCTGGTCGCGCTAGGGTCACATCCGTGCGCTTTGTTAGGACCCACGGGAATTTCGGGTGTGCCTAGACTAGACTGGGCTAGGCACAGTCCGTGCTGCTGATTGGCTGCTCAGTCTGTTCCAGAAGCAGCCAATCAGCTGCACGGTCGCACATCGGCTAGGTTTCGTCGTGCAGCACTGGTACTGGTGCAGCAGATGTCTTGATGAGGGCTCGTCTCGTCAGTCCAGCTAGCAATGTACTACTTTCGTATGAACGACTAATCGATTAACGGACCCTCGCAGGTGGTGAACCTCATCACCGTGCTGGCCGGCTGGCAGAGGCGAGGCTGTCCTGATGTCCACATCGCCATGTACCGCGCTGCGGCGGAGGACGACTCGGCGGACGGCGTAGCCACGGTGGTGACCGTGATGTACCCCCAGGTACAGGGCTGGCAGAGCGTCCAAACGGGCGGGTTCTTTTACCCGCCCGTTTGGACTGGTGGTCGACCATCTTGTCACTTCTTCTGGTTTTCCCACTGTGGACGGACTGTAACTCTGCCGCAGAGCAAACACGTCCCGGTGATAGCCATGCACACTACCGACCCCAGCTGCGCAACGCTGCGCCACGCCCTGACCCACACGGAGGTCATTCCCTGGGACAGCCCGTCGCTGCTGTTCGAAAGTGTTCACGAGCAGTGCTTGTCCACCCTCGTGGAGCACCTGCGGGCGAGGGGTGACCCCGACAGGCTCCCCGCGGTGTACCCCACCGACAAGATGTATCTGCCTCGAGAGCAGGCTCTGCGACTGGACACCAGGTGAATGAGACTCACTGTCTACACTGTAAAAATATGACAGATTGGGGGAACCCCACCCAGGGATGAAGCAACACTGTTCCATGCCAAAATGATCATGTCACTCCAAAACGCATTTCTATGTAACTCTCAAAACGAGCCCCAAAATTTTTTTAACTGGCGTCACCTCTCCCTGCTTTTTGGAAAGGGCTCCCCAAAAGAGGCATTTTTTTGACAGTTTACCGCATAGTGCTCCAGTCGTGTTGGATGCAGGCTAAGGGGCTGTCCTTAAATTTAATAAGGCTCTTAGGGGAGGGAGGGGGTCCTATACCAAAAGCATGGTGAGGTTAGGTTATTAGTCTTACGAGGGGGAGGGAGGGGTTCAAAAAGCGGCCAATTTTGTCTTACGTAATTTATGGACGCCCCCTGACTGTGTGTGTCTCGCATACAGCCCCTCCGGGCCCGGGGTGAAGGCCCCCGTGTCGCTGCGCCCCCTGCGCCCCGAGCACGCCGCCTTCGTGTGCGAGCAGTGGCCGCACCGCGGCGAGGACAGCGAACACCTGCTCCGCACCACGCTGCACATGAACAAGGACCTCTCCTGGGGCACGTTCGACCTGGACGCCGATGGTATGGTACTTACCCCGCTCGGCCCCGCTCTATTCCGCGCTTGCTCACGGAAGGAACAGATTAGCTGCAGCTGCTAAAGGCAATTGCATAACATGGGCTGCTAGATTTTTATCATCTATAGCTAGATTTAGCTTCCAGCCAAGGCTTTGACTGCTTTAGCTAACAAGTTTGGCTGCCATAGCTAACTCTCAGCTATAGCTGCTAAAAATCTTAGCTGTCCATATTCTACAATTGCCTCATAATATTCTGCAATTGTCCTAGCTGCTGCAGCTAATCAGTTTCCTCCGCGCTGCTGTGCGATGGTTGTGTGTTCCAACCCATGTCTTGCGCCCGCAGAGACAGCCTCGCCGACCGCCTTCGTGATGGGGCTGTGGAACGGAGGGCTGGGTATCCTCCACACCATGCCCGGCCACCGCCGCCTGGGGCTCGGCTCGCTCGTCGCCAAGGCCGTCAGCAAGGCAATCGCCGAGCAGGGGCTGGACGTCCACTGCAACATCGTATTCCCCAACCCGGCCTCCGACACGACCCTCAAAGCCATCGGCTTCAAGAGGATCGGGGAGTGTTCATGGGTTCACTTCCAAGCACGATCCTCTTAGACCGCTGTCGGTTGCTCTAGTACATTTTATTTATATTATTTTAACACGTCAATAAACAACCATTACTTACCTGTAATAGTTACCACAAAACCAACGAAGCGGGCAAAAAAAGGAATCGAAACCGCTCCAAAACTCATAAAACCAAAGCAAAGAAAAAACACATACTCTTTGAAAATTTTGTACGTACTTTTGGTTTTCGGTTAACACTCGGTCCGCTGAACCATGTTTACGCGGATACACATATTCGAATTTACTTGAAAGTGGAGGAATTCTGCGTAAAAGTTCTGGGTAAAAGTAGATCCGCTTGACGGACGATTCTGCGATTTGTTCGATTTGCGCGCACAAAGCCCCGCGACGCAGTACACCCCCGAAGAAGAAACGAGAAGGCGGTGCTATCTGCTGTAACGAAAGTCAGTCAACAAGTCCCCAGAAAGTCAACAATTTACTGTCTTTCCCGAAATTCTTAGTCTCGTTGTGTCAACGCTTTATTCTTACCTAAATCCATCATGGCGTACAGCAGCTTGGATACAATATACAGAAGCATACTCCTATCGAAATATTTTGTGAAGGGATGGGGTAAACCTGCTAACTTGAAAAGGTTAGAAGTTTGTGATTGAAATTCGGAAACATCTGTTTATTGTAATTTAGAATTTTTTGTTGTCTGTTGAAATTGAATGAAGTACCTGTATATCTCCATAATCATTTGTTACACATATTTTAAAAACTTTTATTTAATATTTCATATGAGAGACCCACAAGTTCTTGACTTCCCCCGTCTTAAAAGATGAATTTCATGTGTCGTATAACCAGAAACATTCTATGCCTGTATTTAAGGGAAGTCTTCATGCTGTGTTGCGCAGTCATATCTAACTGGTAGAGTTCTTTTTTCTATTATTTCAGGCTGTTCCAGTTTCGCAAGTTGTTATCTAACCGGGATCTATGCTACCAAATGATCCCAAAGGACTATCCTGTCGTTATTGAAAAGGTATAAGAAGTGCTGTACTACTTCTTTTGTGCATTTAGCTATGTAGATCTTACCTTCTTCCAATTGTGTGGTTTCAGGATGAGGTTTGGTCAGATTGCCGAGTTCTAGAGGGCCATTTTAGATCTCCCTTTGATTTACACCTCCCAGATCTCATGCCTGATGAGGTGAAAAGGGCTCACTTTCAAGTCATTTTACCCACTAAATGGCAAGAAAAAAACTATAAACCTATTTGTCTTCACTTAGCAGGAACTGGAGATCACGTAAGTTTATGTAACTCTGCTTTACATCTTATGTAAATAATAACTGATTTCCAGCCAGTGTACTTTGAGTCAACTCATTCATCATTATTTATCTTTCTGGGAACTGAATACTTTGTGCTTTATTAAACAGTATTTTTGGAAGAGAAGAAATTTTATGTGCAAGCCGCTGCTAAAGGAAGCAGGAATAGCAGGAATAATCTTAGAAAGCCCATTTTATGGTATACGTAAACCAAAAGATCAAGTGTAAGTTGATGTTTTTAAATTCCGATAGGTCTTGTTTACAAATAGAATTACTTTTTTTACCATCAAGTCTGCATCAAAAAAACAAACAAAATGATTGTATTTCAGGCGATCAAATCTTCATAATGTGTCAGATATATTTGTGATGGGTGGCTGCCTCATGTTGGAGTCGATAGTTCTTTTCAACTGGTGCGAGCAACAGGGCTTTGGTCCCCTGGGTGTCACTGGACTGTCAATGGGAGGTCATGTAAGTTTACAAATATTGATTTATGTTTCGTATAAATCTCTGTGTTCAAACAGTCTCCTCTTGAAACTGGTTTCTTTCATGCAGATGGCTTCATTGGCAGCAACTAACTGGCCAAAGCCTCTCGTTTTAGTGCCTTGTTTGTCTTGGTCTACAGCATCTGGTGTATTTACTCAGGTAAGACTATATTTCTTTCCATTCTCTAAAATAAGTAGTTTGTTAATGTTTTCATGTCTTATATTTCCAGGGTGTTATGAGCGGTGCTATACCTTGGGATGTTCTCAAGTATCAATATTTCTCTGATGATGTTTATAGAGAGGAAATACGGAAGATGGTGACAATTATTGATGATGTTAGTATTCTTATTTTTCTTCAAAAGTGTGAGACACTTAAAAGTTTGAATGCTAAAATTTCTGTATTCTTTTAAAAAAAATTTCTATGATGTAAAAACTCTAAAATTATCTATTTCTTTTTTCTTAAATCTTATTTTAGGACGCATTTGAAGCTGGCAAAGAATTCATCAAAAACTATCCAGACAATATTGATAGCTTCCAGAAAATCCAATCAGAGCATATTTTGAAAAATAATGAATCTGCTAATGATGAAAAGATTTCAAACACCAAGACATTGGCTGAAACGACTCAAGAGGATCCAGATGCTTGTCCTCTGATGGCTGAGGAAGACCACATATCACAAAGCAAATCAGTGGATGCTTTGGCCAAGTCATTAGCCGTCATGTCGAATTCTCTTGACAAGAAACTGGAGAATCAGAAATCCGAGACCGACAAGCAGAAGGAAGAGCTTGGCAAAGAGATACTTGATAGTTTAGCTGACTCTAAGCTGAAAATACTTTCTTTTAAAGTGAAGTCTTCTGAGGATCAGCCTCCCAGTGTGAGAAGAGAGATTGAAGATTACCAACTGCGAAAAGGTATTTCTTGAAGAACGTTAGAGGTTCATCTTTTAGGCTTTTTAGTTTGACCTTTTTCTCTACAGTCTATAGTGTGAATCTTTTGCTTCTGCATGATTTGCCTGCAAAATGCATATTTTCTTCTCTTCTCTTCGGATTCCTTCTCTATAACAGGAACTGAGGATTTGTAATTCTTGATTTCATTCGAGGAAGTAGACTGCACGCTTCATCATTTTAATGTTCTTCCACAATATGCTTAGAGGAAATGTGTTCTTATCATGAAGACAAACAGAATGGCATGTTTGCTTTTAATAGGCATTTGAAATATACTGCTTGTAATCTGGTTTATAAATTGCATTTTTGTGGTGAAAGGAAAATCCAACATTAATATCTAAAATCAAAGTGATATAAAAATAGAAGCTTCTATGTAACTTTCCTTTTTTTCTTCGCTGTCTTTTTCTACTTCCTCTCTGGTCAAGAAAATGACTGCATATGAAATGTCTTAGTGCTTTGACCGAGTGTCATCTAACCAAAACTTTTTGTGAAGATGCAAAATCAGAGACTTTGATTGGCTTTCAGATTGGGTTCTTCACAAGGAGCTAGCTGACTCCACAGGTTTATCAAGTGATTTGGAGCAAGGTAATGATTGAGGAGCTTTAGCCAGATGATTGGTGTTGGAACTTCCTTCTTCACTGTCTAATCTCACAATGTGTATTGCCAGAGATTAGGTCTTCTTTTAAGTTGTATTTCTCAGAGAAATAATTTCTGTTGCAGTTGTGGGCCGAAAACTTCCGTTTTCTTTGCTGGGTTTGACATCTAGTTCTGTTCGAGATAGAGAAGCAATCCAGTTCATGCGGGGTATCATGGACGAATGTACTCATCTGAAAAACTTCTCCACACCTGTGGATACTTCACTGATAATTGCTATTTGTGCCACTGATGATGGTTACGTCCCCCGAGAAGGAGTGACCCACCTTGCTGATGTTTGGCCAGGAGCGGAAGTACGTTATATAAACACAGGCCATGTGGGTGCATATCTAATGCATCAAACAGCTTTCAGGTAAATCAGTTTTCTCCCATGTTAATTCATTTGATTGGACAAGGCAAACTCTTCCATAGAGTGGAGGGAATTTCCAAACTGTTGGTTCTATTTTTAGGTATCATTTATAAATTCATTTACCTGAACCATTAAACTTTTCTGTTTTCAGGAGAGCAATTAAAGATGGATTTCTTCGCGCTAAGGAAAAATACAAGTCAGTAAATTAGACCTGATTTTCCTTTCATCTTCAAAGCATAGGTACGTTATCAAATGTATTTCCTAAGGATATAAAATTAGCATTCCATGAAGAAAAGGTATTCTAAAATTGGATGCAAGTTTGATGCAGCCAAGGTTTCCAGCTTACGGTCATGTATATAAGGCTACCATTGATTATTTAACATCTGCCTTTTTCTTCTCTAGAATAATCATTGTTTGAGCAAAAGATGTTTTATTTTAATGAAATTTCCAATTTAAGACAACCGTTGCCAAAGATGGGGATATTTGTATTATTTTAATCTTTGTGTAGGATTGTTTTCAATAATTTTAAAAAATGCTCAAGGAAGCCCTGCTCAGGAAAGAGAATTTTAAAGCTTGTGTAGGAAACTGCCCAATCAGTGTGATCTTTTTTTAGGGGTTTGAGGTTGGCAGAATATTAATTTATCGATCTATAACACAAATTTTGAGAGCACTAGCGTCGGAAGACAGTCAGACTAGGACTCTGTTTTGTTGTTGAAGGGGCCAACTCTAGTAATAATTTGATTTTAAACTGTTTGTTTTTCAGACAGAGTTTGTAATGAATTCCTGAATGTGTCTAAAATATTATAATTCCTGCCATTGTGAATTTAGAAGTAAATGTATATCAGATGTGATAGTCTTGACACTCAGTGTGTGTGTGAAAGTGTATTTCTGTTTGGCTTTTCTTTTATGATGGGGAAATCAGTAAGGATCCTCACTCTAGTCTAACTTGCTCTCATTTTAAAGAGACATTAACGGGCATCTGAGGTGTGTTTTAAGGAGAGATGTTGCTGTTAACTAAAGCTCAGATATTTTCTAGTCTTCAGAAGGAGTTGTTTTTGTTTTATAATATTTTCTTAAGCATGACAACTGTGGAGTCAGGGAATGAAAGTATGTGTCTCTGTTCCATCTGGTTTTCACTATTCTTTCAACCATTGAAGTAAATATTGACAATGTATTAGCTGTGATCTATTTAGCATGTTTGTTAACAAATATTGTTTATATTTTACTATGTAGTGTGTTTTCATGTCCAAGCTTTTTTTATATGTGCAGTGTTCCTTGTGATAGAATGCGAGCACGCTTTTATAATTATGTGACTTGATATCAAACAGAGATTTTCTTTACTGTGCGTTGCTTTGAAAATTTTGTATAAAGTAATGGTTTTAATGTAATCATTTTTATTGTTTTTGTGAGCAGATGTGTCTCTGATTTTAAAGAAGTTTATTTTTATTTGATTCTCTTTTTTGTGTGCCAAATGTGACTCTTAAGTTGACTATGCAAAGTATACTTTTCTCATAAATCTGAAAGGCAGGACCAATTTTGTAAGCCTTATTATAAAATGACAGTTACTTGCAAAAATTGTCTTTGTCTTTTTGTTCATATGTCACACACTGTTAAAAGAGACCTTTTGAGTGGCTAAATTCAGCTCTAGATGACAAATTTATCAGCCCTCCAGTTCATTTTTGTAGTTATTGGATGTGGAACATTATTTTATTTACCCTTGCTAACTGAATAAAAGTTTTTGATGAACCAGTATTTTTTATGATATCATATTTTTTTCTTCCTTCCTTGGCACTGTAACTGGAACTTCACATCGCGATCTGTCTTGAGAGGGCTTCCCCCTCCACGACTCTCCCGCCGCGAGCGACCAGATTGGTCAAGCATGCGCGTTCATAAACGTAAAAAAAATCATATTTGTACTCAACTTTATATGAATCTGAACGTACACAGAAGTATGATATCGTAGTTGAATATTTCCAGTTGAGTCAAAGGTACAAATGTTATTCAGATTGCGCTGGATCATGGACACATCGCGGAATCGAACGAGCGCACCCGCGCACAGTATTGATCGCAGGTTTGACTCCGCCCTCCAGGGCGCCATTCAGCCACACCAACATACCATAAAAGAAGTATTTCTAGAAGAACAATTTTGACTCTGTCAGGATTTTTAAAATGTTTGAATTTTGTTCATTTAAGAAGTCTTATATTTTCATTGAGTAAGACATCAGAAGATTTCAAACGTGATGTAAATATTCTGTACTTATTTTCGAAACTAGGGTACCTGACTGCTTTCAGAAACAAGTGTGCAGTCTCTTGAATCGTCTGCTGCATTCCACTGCCAGCCTCGGAACTGGATAGACGACGTTACAGTGCTAAAGGCCATCGCTGTAGAGATTTTTAAGAAGTTGACATTTAATATATTTTAGAAAAATAGAGGAACTTAGTTTTATTTTAAAAATTGTATCAGTGAGGTGTGGAAGTGGATCTTTTGAATGTTTTCGTGTGATGTGTTCTTAATAAGTAGAGTGAAAGCATGTGTCAACGAGGTTAAGTTGTTTCTGAGAAAAACATTGACTGGTAAGTGTGATATAAAAAACATTAAATTTCAGTTAATTCTAACCATTTATACAAGTTCTATACCCGTTGCCCTTAAAGTCAGTTTTTACTTAAATTTCCCATTTTTAATATCGTTGTCTGTCATTTCATCTTTGATAAATTATGTCAATTTTAGATATGACTATGGCTTTACATTACATTTTATCTTAGCTCTTTTTTTCTTTTTCTTTTCAGGACCTAAGATGAACATTTTGATTGTGTAATGTGACTTTCAAGACGAAAAAGCTGGAGATCTGCAATGAAATCCAAGAAGAAAAAGGTTGAGGTAAGTAATTTTCTCCACTTTAAAAACTTAATTTGTGGATGCGAGCAAAAAGCGATGGAGTTGTCTTTGTTGATAGGCATTTTCAACAGAGATGATTGTTGCTGTTGTATTATCGTTGATTACATACTGTTTGAAAGTTCTTCTTCATGCCAGTTTATATATTTTATTACCACTCTCTACAAAATTAAATATCAAATTTTGTCTCATTCTATTCATAATTCTCCTTCTTTTCATTTTTATTATGTTGTCAGATGAGAATCGGCACTGATAGGAGATGCAGATATCTTGATATTATTTTTATGTTAGAATTTGGGAGAAATAATTGGTTGGTCTGGATGTTTGTGAAAGTAAAGGAATTCAGAAATTAGATCTGTTGTGGGCCAACTCTCCTCATTAAGAGCTACGCCTAGATCAGTTTCAAGTAGAATTATTATTAAATGCAATCAAATTTTCGAACAATATTTTTGGAAGCGTTTATTCCTTTGATGACAGGAGTTATTTTTCTGCTGCCTTGTTTGCATTTTTTGTTAACATTTTACAAAGTTGTGTCTGTATTAGATGTTAGTAATTCTTGAGAGATACTTCCTTTTCATGCAGCTGAGAGTCAACTGCGAATGAACGGAAAGATCTTTACATCGAACCCTCTCTTCTAAATATTGTTTCTCTCTCCTGCCCACTTACATTGTCCAGGAATGTGGTGTTGTGGGAGAAGTTATCACTCTGTGTCGCGTGCTGTCTGTATGTTTTATCACTCCCTCCCCGGTGACACGACACTGCTACGGCTGCAGTCTGTGCGGCGTTATTTGATCAGCGGTCAGCGCGTTTAACGTTGCAATCGGTTTAGGCTGGCTCAGCAAATTTCCTTTCACGTGTTCTTCTAGTTCTGCTAGGGCGCTGCTATCAAGTGACTTTGTGATGACATGAAAGAATGAATGGTGATGACGTCACTACGGCCCGTCTTCTCGTCAGCATGGCATGTGCATCTGCTCGTAGCATGTGGCCCATGTGCTTTTCGAAGCATGGTCATTACCGTAGAAAAGCTGGTAAAAATTTTACCAATCTTTTTATGGTAATTTTCTTTTCACCATGAAAAGTAATGTTAATTTCGACCGTCTGGCGAAAACTTAACGGACTAAAAAGATTAGTAATCTGAAATAACCATAGTCTAGAAGCTACCATAAAAAATTCAGTGGCGGATCCAGAAAGATACTCAAAGGGGGGCGACTTGGGACAAATTGCCTTCTATCAGGGGCCTTGCCTACCTTCCAGGCGGCGCCCACCCTTCGTGGGGGTGGGAGGGGGCGATGAACCAGTGTTCCACAGCCCCCCACTGTATCCGCGCCAGCAAAACAAATGGTAAAATTACCGGAAAACGGTGTTGCTTTCGTCCTCCTCGGACCTGACGTGCCGGGTTCTTGGGAGACTCGAGGGGGACTGTTTCAGCAGCGCTTTTCATAGCAGTCCCCCGCAGAGCTGGTCGTGGCCATGGGCCTCAAGGAGATAAATCTCACGGAGCGATCGAAGACCCGCATCCCACCCTTCCGCTTCCCTCCCTCCTTCCCTCCCTTCGCTGTCTGGCGCGATCTTCTGGCACAGGCTAGCTCGGAACTATCACCTAAGCTGCCTAATCGTGAATGGGGCGTCCCAATGAAGCTCGAAACGGAAGTCGAAGAACAAGCAGAAGTACGCAAACAAGGGCGAGGGGCGACGCGGTGGACAGGAAGCGGAAACAGTACCGCCCTTGCCCTGATACGTGTACTTCGGCTTGTTCTTCGACTTCCGTTTCAGGCTTGTTTGGAGTTCCGAATTTGTCGCGGTGTTGAAATTCGCGCCCTCCTTGTGGCCATGGCTGCGGACCGCCTAAATCACATCACTCGTAGGTAGTCAGGATCAGGTTGCGGTTGCGACTTCCTCTTCTTTCTCTTTTTGTTGTTGTTTTTAAGTGGGTAGGGTGGCCGCGATTCTTTGGTACAATGAGAGGGCGGCGCGGGTGGGAGAGGGGAGGCGGATTTCGAATGTACCTCTAGACAAGCGTCTCCCGGCGCGCTGGCCGGGGCAGTACACTGTGTGTGCCGCCTCGCCTAGCCTCGCCTAGCCTCGCCAGGGGTATGTTTGCCGTGGCGAGCCAGTAGTGTGCCAACGGCCGATGTTGAGATAAGATGGCATGGAGGCCCCCCCAGCGGACCCGCTTCCGCCACGCCAGCCCGGCGAGCCCCGCGAGGCCCACCGCGCCGGGGTAGTGTCAAACGCCTTGGCCGCGGCCGCCCAGCTCCTAGTGCCGCCCCCCGCCGCCGCGGGTGCGCTCGGGAAGGTGCGCTTGAGATCCGTGTGCAGGCGAGTGCTGTGGCCGCACCACGGCAAGGTGAGAGTGTTCTTCCCTCCCTCTCCCTCCCCCACTTTAAAAGAAATCCCAGATTTGGGGAGTCCTTAGCGAGAAACACTGGTGAAGTAACACGCGTTTCAAAATTTTTGGGGCTCGTTTTGAGGATTATATGGAAATGCATTTTAGAGTGTCCTGATCATTTTGATGTAGCTCTCAAAATTTGTCTCAGAAACTCCGGAAGTGGTGTTACTTCTCCCCTGTTACTCGGGAAGGGCTCCACGAAACAGATTCTCTGGCCGTGCGTTCCCTTGGCCGGGCGTCCCCGCGCTGCTGCCTCCTGAGGGGCACTCTCTCTACCTTCTTCTAGGGGCTCGCTTGTGGAGGCTTTAAGGCACCTCAGCTCGATAAGTAGAAGGGCCGCCCGCACCCTAGCCTCTCTCCCCACAGCGCACTCTCAGCTGTCAGACCCCAGGGCGCGTACCGCTAGTCTCTCCCCGGCCTGCTCGTACTCTGATGATGGATCTAACATAAGCAGAGCCCATGAAAAAAACAAGGAGGAAAAGAAAGTGCCTCTCTGCGAGCTTCTTGGCCTTAACATTTCGCCGAGCAAACTGTTTGCTTTGCTAGCCAATCGAGTCAAGTTGATCCAGGACAGCTGGGCATTCTGCCGCATGCAGCCGCACCGCGCGTAGCGCAGCGCCCATCCCAGCACCACCCCACCCCAGCCCAGCCCACCCCACCCCACCCCACCCCACCCCACCCCACCCCACCCCACCCCACCCCACCCCAC
>CABIKL010000722.1:0-19574 GCA_902196195.1 Aptinothrips rufus
GGGGGGGGGGGGGGGGGGGGGGGGGGGGGGGGGGGGGGGGGGGGGGGGGGGGGGGTGGGGGGGGGGGGGGGCGGGGCAGAGTGAAGCGGAGCGTAGCGAGGGGATAGCAGCCGAGAAATGGATCTTGGGTTCCTCTCCGGACCAACAACTGGTCATTCATTGCGGGCATGCATCGACTGAGATCGATTCAACGAGATAGAAACCTGTCTCTCTCGCTCGCTCGCGCGGTGGAGCAAGAGGAATTGGAGTAAACTGCAGAGCAGACAGAAACCCAAAGCAGAGGCGTAAGGCGGGAGTGCAGACGGGATGGGCGACCAAAACTTCCTCGCCTCCCTCCTTCCCCGTCTCACACTTCGAATGTCTTTGAAGCCCGGACGGGCGCCGCAGAACACGTAGCGGGCTGGCTACCGCGCTACGCCCTGCCCCTGGCCCAGAGCACGGATGAGGAAAAGACAGACGAATTCTCAAAACCACTGCCGCCTCCTCAGCCACCCCTCCTCATTCGGCCTGCCCGCTACTCTCAGCACCGCCATTGCTGTGGCGCGGCGCGGCGTAATCGAAAACATAATCCGATGCCATTGCAAGAAACGTTATTAAACCCATGCCTGTAATTAGAAAAGTTTGAGAGGAGCTTGTGGTACACCTGGATAACTTTTCCGAACCTTAAAGAACGAAAAATATTTTGAGGAGGAAAAACTGTCGCGAAGTCTACGTCAAAAGAAAAGTCTGTCGACAGCAAACGTCTATAAAAAAAATTCCCATTTTTAAAGGGCTGCGTACTGAGTCGAGGGGCCAGTCAGTCTGCCTTAATTTGTACACAGGATTACATGATTACATTGATTTCATCGAATTACAAAGAATAAAATCAACAATTGAGCTGAAATTTTTTGTGTTTTTGGCCTGTTTATAACAGTTGCGGCACTGAATGGCTTCGGTAATCTTTATTTTCTTTGGAAAACGAAGTAAAATATCAATACTTCTAAAAAGTCACTGAAAGTTTGTACACATGATTACATGACTGACTGACCCCTCGTACTGAGTTGCTGCAGATCGAGATGACTACAATACCAGTGTTCCAGAAACACAGTGGAGTGGAGCAGGCTGCGTCTCATCTTGTCCATTAGATGACATCAGCAGTTCCGACTCAGAATTCGTCTGCTAGGCAGGCTGAGATGCACGCTGCTCCTCTCAGACGTGTTGGCGTATTGCCAAAGACCTGACCGGTTTTCTGGACACATTGAAGGCTATGGATTAGCACGCGCGTATGCAGTTGTTGCTACGCGACAAAAAAAAGGTCAACTTTTCAGTTCCTTACTAACAAATCTTTTACACAGGTACCACGAATACATTTCAACCGTCGTAACGTACTAAGAAAATCGTTCGTATTACGAATACTAACGAAGTACTAACGTAGTCTACGAACTCAGTAAAAACTAAAGTTAGAATGTATGAGGATCAAATCAGATTCCGCACAGAAATTTGCTCAGAAAGCGAACATCATCTTAATTTCTCATCAAGTTTCTGTTCAGAACCTGAGCTGGCTGTCTTACGTTCTAAGTTTTCTACTTACTGAGAACACACTACCGAATTCGTTAGTAATGAAGTTAGTGTTCGGGTGGAATATCCACCGCCTTTCATTTGCCTTTGCAATGATGAAATCCATCTCACTCGCTCGTTCCCTAGTCCGGGGCGCTTTGCTCTGGAATGCATTCCGGGCTGGACTGGGCCCGGCCCGCCGGCCCGCTGTTGTTTCGCGTGAATGCAAATTGCTCGGCAACAAAAGAGCGTAGGGGGAGGCGATGGACATGTCGCTGAAAGCGAGGCGTGGCGGGGCGTGGCGGGGCTTGGCGGGGCGTGGCGGGGCGTGGTGGGGCGTGGCGGGGCGTAGCTGTGAAGCGGTGGGGGCGTATAAAGAGGGGTGTAATCACCTGCACTCCCGGAATAACAAACAGCGTCAAAACTATCAAATCATAATGGATAGAAACGACACCATAGAGTTGACTTATAGATTTCTGAAGTGTTCGAAACATATTGCCCACTTGAACCGCGTCGCAAAAAGTTGCACAATAGGCTTCCAATAGACTCAATATTTCACGGAAGAACAGTTAGACATGCGCACTCGCAGCCCAGTATTGACCTTTTTTTTTTATGAAGTTTCTTTCTAATGTTTTTAAACAACCATGAGTACTGTCTTTTTTACTGTGCAGTATGAGCGCTCGAGCAACAGAAGCCAGCCGCTCGCTGTGGAGTAAAGTAATTGATCTGCAAGTTTCCTCTCAGCTTGCTGAGTCGCCCTCCGTTCCATTCGATTCCTCTGCTTTAGTAAATAAGGGGCAAACAGGCAAACGGAATCCAAATCCCTCCAACACGCCAACAGCAGCGTCTGGCCACTGCGGCGCGCGTCCATAGGCACCAACGTGACAAGTTTCTGTCGAAAGATGTGTAGCCCCGCAATCACGCGAACAAAGTTCGAAAAATATTGGATCATGTTAATTTTTTCCGAAAGCAGCACAACCAACAACACGCTTACTTAGTGAAGCACTACAATATCATTTCTGTCCAATTTTGTTCACAATGATACGCTCGATTTCGTGCATAACGTTGAGATCCCGCCCCTCGCGTCGGATAATAATCCATGATAGCTCAATCGGTAATTCTGATTACCAGTCAGTCCGTCGTGGAGGAAACAGAAGCTTCGAGACGGCGATGACCCAATTTCGTTTTACCCTGAAACGCGGTCACAACAGATGAGATTATATCTAAGGTGTCCTGGGAGAAAAAGGGTGTCAAAACGATATTAAAACGATATGAAATCGATGGACTTTTTATCGGAACGATGTTGAATCGGCATCGTTCTGATCATCCATTTCTTACTGGGTGGTTTACTATGAGCTCCGATCCGAAACATTTCACTTTTAGTGCAGAGCAAAGTGCAGAGCTTTTCATGAGCGCTGTTTACGAGTCATTCAATGAATAAATTAAAAATACTCAACATTCAGCAAGCAGTACTTTATCTGATTCGATAGCAAATAGCCTATAGTTCACAAGTAATTTTTTATACTTTGTAGAAAATTCTTGATTTAGAAGGACACATTTCTGATGGAAAAGAGTGATAACTTAACTCTCAACTAGTACAAGTTAAAGCGCGTTTAAGAGGAGAAAATCACAACAACAACAACAACAACAACAACAACAACAACAAAAGAAAGAAAGAAAGAAAAAAAACACCGTTGTCTTGGTGTTTTATCAATAGAGGTCACTACCTGACTAAATTAAGTCAGGCCGTCCTCGCGACAGCTCTCCGAGCGACAAGAAAAGAAATATTAAGTCTCTAAATCCCCACTCACTCCGCCCACGCAATAAAGGTCTGATATCGCGCCCCTCCGCGGCTAGCTGCCCTGCCCTGCCACCGCGTTAAGGATCGGGGTGGACTGCGCACAATTAAAAAGCCCGCGCTTCGCGACGACTGCTTCCGGCGGAAATACCGCTGCGGTGGACTGTGAAAAATGTATTCTGAAAGGCTAGGCAGAAAGGCCGAGAAACCTCTCTCGCTAGTACAATGGCGTGTACGAGGAGCTTTGGTAGTTCAGTGTACACGGCACTGCTTAATAGCTGGTTGTGCCTGGTAATAACTGAAAATACGCCTGATGATCTGATAATACTTGGTTATGTTTTTGTAACGAACCGAAGTCTTTTTAGTCCCTAACACGTATAATTTCTGAATAGCTTTTCAAGATTTATTGCAGCAGAAGTTGGAAATGCCTAGAAATGCTCGGAGGATACTGTAATTACATAGAAGAGCTCCTGGGGAGAAATTATTGACGTAGAATCGTTTACGCAAGTTCTCGAATAGTACGTGACCAGGAGGAAGGGTTCGTTTCTCAAGCCCGCAGAGTCGAAATAATGCTGTTCACGAGTTTTCGTCGTTCACGCCTCCTTTGGGTCGCTCTCTGCGGCAGTGCCTACCTGCTTCCCCTACGCATTAGCATAGAGGCCGGCCGTGGTTCACGAGCGACCACCGTGCCTCAGTCCACACGCATCCCCCCCCCCCCCCGCCAATTCTACCCCGCGCCACCCCATGTTGACCCACCCCACCGCAACTCACCAACCAAGCCATTACGGGCACTTCGTGTTTATAGGCACGTTTCTATTTGTAGTGTGACATGCAGAGCAGTGCATGGAGGTGAGAGGAGAGACATGCCAGCATCAAGTGACTCGGTCAGAGCACAGCAGTGACTCTCCCTTCACTCCTATGCTCAAGTGTAATTTGTACCACGGTGCAGCCTGAGGCTACGAGGGCGGAAGGGCTGGCTGGCGCCCTAAGGCGGCCCTAAGCACTGCGCGCCAAAGGGAGGCAAGGGAGCGTGTTGGCAGCCCTATTCATAGGGCGTTACGACCACCCCACTCGGAGAGCACCGGATATGGAGATGGGCACAGCACTTTGCTATCCGTCCCGCCACTCACCGCCACGCCCCGCCACGCCCCGCCTCGCCCTGGCGCCGCGCGTCTCCTGTCCCTCACTAGCCTCGCGTGGCTTGCCCTCTCATGGCTTTTACATCCCATGGCTTCGCTGAAAAGCCCAGTCCTAGACGCCGTAAGCCCGAAACTTCGGAGGGAAGGCCAGGGCCAGGGGTCACTGGGGCTGATGCAAGTTCATCCAGAGTGGAAAAGAACATGATGCGCGGGTCGAGGGTTCAACCGAGGTGCATCCAGGAAGGAGGCAAAGGTGTGGCAAATCACTGACTTTCAGGGCATTTGCCCACCTTCCAGATATCGTAGGCGTGTACGGTCTTAAAGTTAATTTCTGCACTGTAAAACAGATCCCTTGAAATCCGGGGTGGATAATTTCGAGGTTCCAAGCGTAGTCTCATCTTTGAAGTCCACCCATACTTGAATTTCAAGGGATCGTTTACTTTAGCGTGCGTACCTAAACTGCTTCCGTGATTCTTCCGTGCCATGCCCCTGATTTCTAGTAATTTTTGTCTGGAATCGTGGATCATTCCCTGGCATCCTAGGCATGTCTCTTAAAATTTACGGGATGATCCCCTGAAATATGAGAAATTTTTCTTCCTTTCCTTGGAATAACTATAAAATTCTTGGAAAACAAGGCAAGTTTTCTCCGTGTGCACAGTGTCTCGATGTTTTCGAGAGCGCTGGTAGGAGATTGATCTCTGTATTTGTATTTTATTTTCAATTTTAACTGACTTGGATGGAGGGAAGCAACGCTTCAGCAACGGTTCATTCCATTCACGAGATTCATTTCTCATCCAGCTTGGAGCTATGAAGGTTCCGGTTCCCTACTTTCCTCTCAAGGACGCCTAGGAGTGCCTAGGAGCTTCGCAGCAACCGGCAGCAGCCGGGGCTGTTAGCCTCGCCCGTGCATACACCCCTCGCGTGCGGGGCATTTTTTAAAAACTTTATTACCACGGCCACATTCCTGGCCTCGCCCTGCCGCCCTGCCACCCTGCCCCGGCCAGACAAGTCGTGGAAGGAATGCAATTTCAATCCTCCTCAAGGTGAGGTGAGGCAAGCGGCGCGGCGCTGTGCTCTGCGAGTCGTAGGTCGGGGAGGCGAGGGGCGAATGGAAAGCAACAAGGCGTAACATCGCAGGGCGGGGCGGGGCGGGGCAGGGCAGGGCACGGCAGGGCTGGGCGGGGCGGGGCGGGGCGGTGTGGGGTGGTGCGGGTCGGGGCAGGGCAGGGCAGGGCAGGGCAGGGCAGGGCAGGGCAGGGCAGGGCAGGGCAGGGCTTAAAACGGACCATTGCGGTAGGATCACACTTGAGGCTCACAGAAGGCATCACTAGGACTTCAGACGCTTCCTCTGGTGGCTGTAAATCGCAGACCGAGCGTAACTTACCTGCTGTGGAGGGAGGGTATGGCGCGAAGTGAGATGTCTCCTTACCTCTCCCCCGTTCTCTTCTCTTCTCTCTCCCTTCCCATCTCTCTCGCTCTCTTCGCTCCCCCACCACGTAGCCGCTAATCATGAGGTACTGCACAAGCTATGCTGAGAGTCGGAACGTGTTGTCGGACTAATAGGGCTCCTTGCCTCTCTGGGAATTCTGCGTTTGTGCACGTATATAGGTCGTTTTCGCACCAGTGCTTATATTTCTAAAAAGCGGGAAAATGCCAAAATTAATATCTTCTCTAGTCACCTCTTATCAGCTCGCCATGTATGTTGCGTACAGTTTCTCAACTTGACCGTCGCCCTCTCAACAGCGCTCTACAGTTGTCATCGGGTGCTCGCTCCGCTATGCTGCGGTCCTTGCCTTTACAATGCGCGAGGGAAGGTTGCCCCCAAGCGGTCATGACAAGGCCGGAACAAGGTTGACCTAGAAAAACGGGTGAGGAGGGAAACCCACGGAGCCGGACCTGTGCCGAAAGACCCATCAGGGAGGCTGAGAACATGGCTTTAACAAGAAACAACATCCACTCCTCACGCTTGGCAGCCGGCCCCGCCACCAGCGACCTCCTTCAAGTTACAGTATGTCCCTCCAGGGCCTAAGTACGCCATGTGACGCCACGCCACGCCACGCCACGCCACGCCACGTCATGCTTGTGTATGCCAAGCCAACGCCACGCTACGCTACGCTACGCAATGCGAATGAGAATTTTTCATCATAATTCTTAATTATATAGACCTGACATACAAACTTTAAACGCAAAACAACGCAAATTAAAGTGAGCTGATGTATTTAAGAAGTACTTGGGCAGCATCGCAGGGTGCGATTCCACATTGATCGTAGGTGAGAAACTGAAACAGTACGGTGTAATTTATGGGACGGGAACGAGGACCGTCCAGAAGTGAAAACTTAGGAAACGGACAAAAAAAGGGGTCTGGAAGTCTGAAAGACATTTAAGACAAATTTATCTTAATTTATTATTTCATTTCAAGAACGCAGGGAAAGTTTTGACAAAATCGCCTGTGAAAAAGCGGGTGCATTACGTAATTCATGGACAGCCCCGGCTTTCTCTCTGCCGGCTGGTGCGGATGTTGTTATCAACTGTCGCTGTGCAGGTAGAGTTTGACTCGACACAGATGGCAGTCGCATGGGAGTCGGAACCTCGTGACATACATCTCGGTCCGAGATATTGGACGTGCTAATAACATTTTGACTCTCAACCCTCCCCTCCCCTCCCCACGCTCCCTCCCTACGACACGTCGCCCAGGGCCTGCCTGCCCTTCAGTCCCAGCCTCGGCCTCGGCCTGCCAGCCTGACTTGTGATCAGATCAGAGCCCCGCCCTGCACCACCCCGCCCCGCCACGCCCCGCCCAGCGAGCCTGCTGTGCCACTGCGATCCTCTCTGCCAGCTGCTAGTTAATTAAATGATGCTCATCGAAATAAGGGCTTGTGCTGTCAAAGAGGACCTTATTCGGGATACATTTCAAGAAGCGAGCACATTAAGGCGGCAGCTTTATGCTGAAATTACGCAAGTTTGCTTTCGGCGTTGGTGTTGACGTGCACTCTCAGACCTTATGAACTGTTTTGTTCACGACGCATTAACAAATTTGTACAGCAATGTACTGTTGAGAAAATTGATCATAGCCACGCACGAATGTGTTAATTGTCGCTAACAAAATGTTAGTAACTTATGAACAAAAATTTTAGTAACTCTATTGCTGATAAAATTATACAATGGATATTATGAAAAATATGATTTAGGATATAAAAGTTTCAGTGCGCGGAAAGGCAGACAAAGGATTCTTTCCTCCGCCGATGCACTGGCTTCGCCAAACGCTCAGCCATACAAATTGAATAGCAGTGACTATAATCGCTTGTCGCGCCGGACTTGCATAGTGTAATCATCCGTGACGGGACGGGCCCCTTGAGAATGTTCTCCTGGGAGCCTGGAGTTGAATCCGTTACGAGGGCCTAGGTGAGTGTTCGGTTACGATGCGCATACCTCCTTCCCCTCGAACAGTCTGCGGAGGAGCATCTAGCCAGCATCTAGCCAGCCGGACCCCAACGAGCCCCCCCCCCCCCCCCCCCCCCCCCCCCCCACGGCACCTCACGTTCTACCTCACCTCCCTCACAGCCCTCTGAATGCGTCCCCAATACCACCGCCTGGGGACCTCTCCCTGCTCGCTCGCTGCCTTCATGAAGTGAACGTCATTCTGGACCGCAACTCCACTCAGGAACGTGTCCGCACGCAGGCTGCCCCCCCTTACCCTTTTAGGGTCCTTCCCTTTCCCCTCCTCTCACCCTGCATTCCGCTATCTGCCTTTCCACGCCGCTCTCTTTCCTATCTCTCTTCTCCTTTCATTTCCGTTCTAGGGGCCAGAGAACTCTTAAATTTCTGCTTTCGAATTAAACTCCCTTTTCTATTTACCCATTACTGAATCTACGAACCGAACTTCCTATTTACCTTATTTTTATCGAAATAATTCATTTTCTTTAATGATAATCAAAGGTAAGAGTATCAGAGTTTCAATTCAAATGTCCGAGAAATAGCAAGACAACTTCGGAGGTAGCTCGTGCAGCTCGCTCGATGCAAACCGAGAGCTGCGCGCGCATCTAGTCAAAGAGGGTATCATAGATCGCCGAGTCTGCCCGCATTATTAATAATGCTTGCAATAAATAAACCGGACGTCATGTTGCGGTCAGGATCTAAAGGCAGCGATTGAAGCGAAGCGCAGCAATGTAATTCTATATAAATGCGACGTGGTTAATGTAACATGCAGCAAAATGCGGCGGCCTGCTGAAGCTGCACAACTAAGGTGTAGCCGCGCCCCTCTGTAACGTGGCTTCGCCTTCCTTTCGTCCATTGGACCGTCCCTTCAGTGGGAAGAGGGACCCCACTCGAAGGCCAGGGCAGGGCTCAGCTGAGACTCCTCACAGGGAGATGACAGTAACGGCTCGGAAAGAGACGCTCTCTGCGCACGCAGTATGTCGGGGTTTTATTACAACTGGGGAGTTTGCTAATGACGCTCTGTCAGACTAGATCAAAGTATACTACGGTAACAAATAAAATACCTCGAGTTCCGTGGAGGACGAAGTCGAAGTGATCATGCCGGGGAAAACCTGCAACAGATGAAAAGAGAGTAAATAAACATGAGAGTGACGTTTGTATGCTGTACGACTTCACTGCGTACTTTCACCGAGCCAGAGAACCGGTTTACGTTGTTCACAACAATATGGAATATTATCCACGCTGTCAAGCGTTCTGTACATGAAATATACCCCTCGGGAATACAAAACTCAAATAAACATTATGGTCACAGAATCGCGTGATAGTTCAGTTACTCTCTCTCTCTCTCTCTCTCTCTCTCTCTCTCTCTCTCTCTCGACAGGCCCAGAGCTGACATTCAAGCTCCCCAGAGCAGTACAGGCGTGGCTTGGGGTAGCACAGCCCAGTGTGGCGTGGCCTTACAAGGCGTGTCTGCTGAGCTGGGCCTCTGATAAGGAAATTGTTTCCCCACCATTGGATAAGTTAATTGTACGTCGCACTCTCTAAAGGGCTTTGGTGATACGGGTGGCCGAGAGGAGGCAGGGGCTTGACTCCTGAGGGCCAGTCTATGCTTATTCGGCCGGAAATGCGTAGCGTGTTGCTTCCGGCCCTCCCTCCCCCTCCCTCATCCTCCTTCTCTGCCTCCCTCTCTTCTCTGCCTCTCTCCCTCTATTTCACCGGCGCAGATGGGAGAAGCGTGAGCGCTGGGAAGGCAGAAAACGATGATGTGCAGACGGCAGACGAGGCAGTAGAGTGCGAGTGGGTGAGAGTTTTTACTGATATATCGAAAATGTTTAAGAGCGGACACTTGCAATTGAAGCTCATCAAACAAGTCTATAACGAACCGTCAACAGCGACACTTTGATTAAAGGTCTAGAAAAAAGCACCTATTTTAAGAGAGAAATTTTTTTTTCTCAATTGATTCCGAGTAGTAAATGTGATCTTACGCCATTTCCACCGCTCCCCAGCTGCTGTACATCGACAGTGACTTTATCTATGAAATCGGCTCGTCCCAAACACGTCCACGCTTCCGTGTGAATCCTTTGAGAGAAACAACAGTGATACGCGTATTCACTCGTCCCTGTAAAGAGAGGCATTTGGTCGAGACTGATTCGATTAGTTGGGTCGAAACGGCATTCCTTTGGCCAAAGCCGGCGGGAAGTTCATTTACAGCCCAGTGGAGCCCAGCCAGCTGCACACCAGGCCAGCTGCTGAATAGAGAGCAGAAAACTCAATGGAATCTCTCAGTGGGTCCGCATTTCCGGACGGCCCCTTTCAGAGCAGGGAGAAGCGCGTTCGTGCGCAAGCAATGCATGGCGATAATTTGATGCAACCAAACGTATGAACACTCGACAAAAGTCCGCCTACGTCCGTTCTACCCGATATCACCTATGTAGAGCTTTGAAACCTACTTATTCACAGGTAGGCCTAATGTTTCTAACACCCGAAACGTTGGTTCAAATGCTCACGACTCACCAATTAAAAATGGCGACCAAATCAAAATAGCGGCGTTTTTAGAGTATTCCGACAGTTGTAGAATCCAACTGCCGCCAAGCAGGCTGAGAGTTTTTTTTTTTAATATTTTTAAGAGATTCGAGTCTCTGAGGCTGCAGAGCAAAATTTCTGTTTGGCAACGGGCCAATTTTATATATTCGGAACTGCAAATTTAAAAGTGTGACAGTCGTGCATTGCCTAATGGCTCATACAAACGTCACTCTCATGTTTATTTACTCTCTTTTCATCTGTTGCAGGTTTTTCCCGGCATGATCACTTCGACTTCGTCCTCCACGGAACTCGAGGTATTTTATTTGTGGCCGTAGTATACTTTGATCTAGTCTGACAGAGCGTCATCAGCAAACTCCACAGTTGTAATAAAACCCCGACATACTGCGTGCGCAGAGAGCGTCTCTTTCCGAGCCGTTACTGTCATCTCCCTGTGAGGAGTCTCAACTGAGCCTTGCCCTGGGCTTCGAGTGGGGTCCCTCCTCCCATTGAAGGTACGGTCCAATGGACGAAAGGAAGGCGAAGCCACGTTACATGGCCCCTCATCAGTATACGAGGGCAAACATACCGAGCTGAGTAAATACTAAAATCGCATCACATCGCTCGATACACTCACCTGCTGGAGTGAGAGGAAGAACATAGCGACGAATTATCATTCATGACTGGCCTCGTTGCTTAAGAGTAAGTTGAAACCGAATAAAATGCGAGCGTCATTTTGAATCATCTTCGGAGGAATTGCACTGTAAAATATTTAGTGGTCATTTGGACAGCAATTCCATGGCTAATTTTTGTACAACAATGTCGTCGTTGCCAGTTTCGACACGAAGCGAATATGAACCTATACGGTCATTCTACCGTCACATATGACGAACGTTTCGTTTAACTGACAGACTTGTCGCCATTTCCCTCCGATGTGAATGTCGATTTTTATCCCCAATTCTCAAATGATCGCAAATATTTACAGTGTGGGAAATAGCCGAGGAAATAGCGGGCTGTCACCTGGCACTGTAAAATATTTGGATGAACACACCGGGGCAATGTTGAACAAATCTTTGGCGATGCTGTTCACTTCAACACTCACCACGTATGTCGATTGTCGGTCAACATACCTGGGAAATGTTTCCCTCAAATTAATATACCTGAGGTCTGTTTACTAAATAAACGTATCTGAGAATGTTGATCAACATTATTCAAAAAACATTGAGGTCATATTCTTCGTGATATTGCTTTCCGAGACAAAATAAAGAACGTAACGTGTAATGCCAGTATTGCCACTCAGTGTCACGTACAGTCGGTCTCACCATCAGGCCGCGCGTGACAGTGTGACAAATCTCTGCCTTCCCGTTATTTACAGAACAAGCTGGCGTGGGCTCGGCGCTCGGCACGCGCTGTGTGCTGTGAGAGTGAATGCTGTCGGCCGTAGCATTACACCGCAGCTGTCGCATCTCATTACTACACATCAGCGGTGCAATAGTACGGCTGTCAGTCAAGCACAGTATGCGCGGGCTAGCGTACTATCGATCACGAAAGAATGAAAACCCGGCCAACGAACATATTAGATCCTACCTATTTTTTCGGATTTGAAAATCTGTGAAGCTGTGTGTGTTCTTTTCGAAGGCGCCCTTTCTCTCTTCACGGTAAAAGCGATCCCTTGAAATCCAAGGATAGGTGGATAACTTCAAGGGTCCTTATGGGCTTTTAAGCATAGCAGCATCCTTGTAATCCACCTATCCTTGAATTTCAAGGGATCGTTTCTACCGTGTTGTATACATCTTTTGAAGCTTGCGGATTATCTCCTGTGGGCTGCAACGTGCACTATCAGTAGCTATACAAACTGCTACCAGGCCACTGTCAGGGCCCAGGAGGAGAGATTTGACCTTGACCGACTAAAGCCCGATAATGTGTTCAAAAAAGGAGTGCCATTCTCTCCCAGAATGCTCTCCTGGCGTTGAATGCCAACTTAACGCGTTCCAAAATAGATTCTTTCGGTACTGAAACGATTCCACATCACTTGCTTCGGTATCGCAAGATTCGAAAATACGAATATTTTGTGCTTTTGCTGAACAGAATGTCAGTGTCTTTCGTAAGTCCGGGTTTATCGGTGTTATGGACGGCCTCTGAGCTACAGGAAGAGGAGCGGTGGTTCGTGGCGACCGAGCAACAGCTAAACGCCCCGCCCCGCCCGCCCGCCCACCGCCTTCCCAGCCTGAGGCTGTCCTGCAGCCTCGCCGCGATTGAACGTCTGTCTGTCTGCTCGCGAGGCGAGAGGCGCTGCTGCTGCTGCTGCTGCTGCTGCTGCTGCAGGGAAGGCCTGCCTCCGAGCTTCACTCGGCCGCCTCCCGTAATTCAACCCGATTTCCTTCTCCTTGGGGGCCTCGTCTCTCATTCTATACCACACCGTCTTTCCCCCACCCCACCTCACCTCTCCCCATTTCAGCAAACCCCACCCTTATAACGCGTCATCCCTACACCGCCTCAGCCAACCCCACCTCTCACCAATCCACGCCAGCCCGACCAACACTATATATTTCGAACCCTCAGATACGTTTATTTAGAAAAACATCCCCGGTACATCAGTCTAAAAGAAAAATTCCTCTGATATGTTGATCAAGGTACGTGGGATGTGTTGAAGTGAGGTGAGCAGTAGTAACGCCAAAGATTTGTTCAACATTACCCACGATATGTTGGTCAAGACGCCCTGGATACGCTGAAATGCTATCAACACGTCACATGTCCAACATACGTTGATCGCTGGGATATGTTGACAGAATATTTCCTAGAGCAAACAAATTTCGAGGAAGCATCATTTAGCTGTCCACATGCGAAATTTAGTGAATTCCAGTCGATTTTAAGAAGCAATGTAGAGACACTAAAAGGGAGAAGTCTTCTTGGCATGACCCCGCTGTAACGCCAGAGCGCTGTGATCGTTTTCGTTAGAATCTATCACCTCGTCGGCCACTGATCACTAACAGGCTAATTTTGCATACGAGCTCGAAACTAGGGGAAAGAAGTGGACCGAGTCACGTAATGAGGCCAACTCTCTCCCATTCGGGCTCTCTAGCCATCCCTGTGCGGCTGCCCTCTTAGTAACGTCTTACTGCGCTCCATCGCACTGTAAAAAATAAGCATACCGGTTTTGGGAAGCCCTTCCCGAGAAACAGGGGAAAACTAACACCACTTATGGAATTTTGGGGGGTCATTTCGAGAGACACTCCAAAAGGATCAGGACACTTCTATAACGCATTTTACATAGCACTCTCGGAAAGAGCTTCCCGAAACTGGTATTTTTTTTAAACAGTGCCCTGCCGAGCATGGCCTGGCGTGGCGCGGCGTGGCGTGGCGCGGCGTGGCGTGGCGTGGCGTGGCGCGGCGTGGCGCGGCGTGGCACGTCGGGGTGCGGAGCGAGGAGAGGGCGGCCCTGTTCGGCCTGTTTGCGGTGCGAAGCACCCCGTCGAGTAAATCCCTTCAGCTTTCCGGAGTCTTTTCACCATTAATATATTGCGCATCCGAGCAGAATTTCGGCTGCGGAGGAAGGGTGTTGTCGGGGGAGGGGTTAGGCCAAGGGTTGAAACTGTCCAGCATCGGGGAACAGCTGTGTCTGTCTTGAAGCGAGGCCCGGTAAGGGACGCTCCACGGTAGAAACGATCCCTTGAAATTCAAGGATGGGTGGATTTTTTAAGGATCTTTGTAGTTACCCACCTATCCTTGGATTTCAAGGGATAGTTTTTACCGAATCGTATCCTCACTGTACGCTTATTCTACCCCCTGCCGTCAGCAATATCGCTCCACTTCCATTCTAACATTATCTTCACAACCATAAATTTTGCAATAACGGATCATGTTACATGTTCATCCATCGACAACCATTGCATCGTTGATTCTGAACCATGTAATGGTTCTGCCAACCATTCCGTTGTCTGGGTGGTGGGTCACCTGTGCTCACCTTTTAGGTTGGGTTAGGCGTGACTCTGAGTAAACAGACTGACCCTTGCTGCGGCGAGGGCCTGTGGGATACATGCGTCCCTCGGCATGGCGCCTGCGAATCAGAGGGTAGGCAACGCGCCGCGCTCCCGTGCGTGGCGGGGCGACGCCTCGTAGCGCCTGACTACCCGCCATAGGCCGCCCCGCCGCGCACGGGAGCGCGGCGCGTTGCCTACCCGCTGATTCGCAGGCGCCATGCCGAGGGACTCATATATATCCTGCTGGCTGCTGGCCCCATCCGAGCCGCAGCATGGGTCAGTTTGTTTACTCGGAGTCACACCATCAGTCATGAGGCAGGGGAGGGAGGCCGCCACCAGACCGGGCCGGGCAGTGTCGCGCCGCGCCACTCTCAACTCGCAACGACGTGAATATAACATGCTACATGCTAGTGTACATGCTACGCTGACAAAGAAAACGCAACAAAATGTAACGGACGGGCTTGCCCAAAGAGTGCACACACGTTACATCATTACGCACATGACATAACATCACATGAAATATCGATTTTAAAAAAAGAAAGATTTTATTGTATTTTTAGAACGTTTATGCCATTCACAGTGCGCCACAGGTCAGGTAATGCTTAATATTTTGACTAATCAGCTAAAAAAATTTATAATTGTAAAACTTACTCTCAAAATTTGTACACAACATTACATCAGAGATGCGCTCCTCAAATTTCCCAAGCGCTGTACTTCGCAGTGCCGTACTTTACGCCAGGACGGAGTGTAGTAGTGTGCTTTTTAGGTGAATCATACACTCTGTTTTAATATCACGGTCCTTTAAAAGGTCATTAGCTGATGGCAATAACATGCTAGCTTAATCTAAAATTGAAAATAAGAGCTACAAGACTCGATGCCGGACCACAACTGTAACCGCATGCTAATTTCAGCGATGAAAGTTGTGAAATGTCCGCCATTAGGAAAGCATACTTTCCCTACTAACGTTATCCTTACGGGCAGATGTTTCACACGCGAAATCGCACCCATGCGCTTTGCATAAAATAATTCTGGGCTTGGGTTGCAGCAAGTTGGATTCAGTACGAGCTGCGCCACCGACGGCAACCCAACTAGCCCTCCCTGCGAACAAAACCGAATGTGTTTAAGTTAGTTTCAAGCCACGCGGGTTAAACTCTTAGTTGGGCATGGAGTAGTCAGGGTGAGAACCACCGGGTCTGTCGGAGTCCACTTCCTACAAACTTTCCTCTCAGAAGAACAGAGCGGGCTTTTCAACCGTACTTCAGATTCATAGCCAATGTTTTTCCCAGTCCATACCAAATTCTCTACTCTAAGGTTTTAAGGGTACAATGTTGTAAAAAAATATTCTACCTACATTTTACTTGCTTTCCACCGAACGACCCACTGGACGATGACGTCACACGTTCACGTTGATGTCTGCTTCCTGCTCCCTCGTGGCCGAGGCTTGGAGCGTGGCAGGCTAGCGAGCAAGGTGCTTACTACCGCTGCAACTTCCAGGGCCCGGCCGGCCGGAGAGCAGAGGCCATCAAGAACAATACTCGCATACTTACGGTCCTCCCGCTCCCTCCCAGCCACGGTCGTGCTGCTCGCCCGACGGGATGGCAGCGTCTAGGAGGAATGCAACCCCGTCTTAAAAATTAATTTCGCAGTTGAAAGTTTCGGTGTAAATTGATGGTATGAGTGTTGGCTCCGTATTCAGGGAAGTGCCCCTGCTCAGTGATAGGGAAAGAGCGGTCCGCAGGCCGCAAAGAAAGAGATAGAGTTATGCAAACTGAACGGTTGCGAGAGAGACGACTAGATCTTCTTCCCCATCGCTGCCCTAGCTGGCGCAGCAGGCGTACTACTCTGCCTGCCAGGGATGAGCAGCGGGCGGGTCGAGCTGCTTATAGAGATGTACCGATTTAAAGACAAACCTATGTTCATTGCTAAACGTGAACTTATGAAAATAAACTGCTTCTAGAAAATTTTAACAAGTTCCCTTGAATTGGAGCAGGTCTCATGTCTCATGGAACATGTCGTAGAAATGCCTTGAATTGGCAGTTGACTTTGATGTGATATCGAGTTGATGTTATCCGTCGCGAGACTTACTTTCACGTTTATTTTTTCGCTTCGTTAGTTCGCTAGTTGACGTTCGTCTTAAAAAAAACCTGAATGAGACAAAGGAAACAACCCAGTGAGGATTTGGTGGTCGAAACGATGTCCAAGCGATATCTAATCGACGAAACTTTACATCGAAACGCTATCGAATCGACGTCGTTTCGACCACGCATTTGTCACTGGGCATTAACGGAGAGCGGGTGGGAAAGCGCGAGATCGGGTTGACATCGACCCGCCCGTAGCTTATCTCTGCAGCAGGCACTCAGTTCGAGAAGACTTTCCGTGACTTGTCCCGCTTCAGGGTCGCATCTCTGTTTCTGGTACTCTGATCTCTTGCCGGCGTGCTCTCGCGCAGTAGCAGTGGGCGCTATTGCCCTCAACCTCGCCCTCAACTTTGCCACTTTCGCCAACAAATCATAGCCTTCACAGCGCTCAAATGAAACGTTATGAATTGCAATGGGATCATTTTCCTAGTCGACTGGCTGAGGCAAGAGCTACTCCAGAAAAACAAAGCAAACTTATTATCCTTTTGAAAATTTCAGCATGAGGTTCGCTTTTCAAAAGTATGCAAACTGTGTCTTTGATAAGATAAGATGCTTGAGGCATGATGTGTTAATACTGAATACTGGATACAGAACGCTCATAATTCTCATTAACTTTTCAAAAATTGTACTTCTCACCCCAGTGCGGTTTTCAAAAGTAAAAGTGTCTATCACGCTCTAATTTTGTCATAATTTCTTTTTCACTGCTAAGTTTCTGGGCCTGACATCTCCTATAACCATTAATTTCAGCAGTTTAAGATTACTCCTTGTTTAAATTTCGTGTTCGCTGTGTCATTTTCTTCTGCTCCCCTGCCAGCAGATATAGCCGATGTCTTAGACCTAACGACAAGTCAATCGTTTCAAATTGACCCAGCAACGAGTGTGGGGTGTGGGGTGGGTGGCGGTGCGGGGTTTGTGGGGTGGGGTATGGGGGGTGGGGTATGGAATCGGCTCAGTGGGGAGGGAGCGTGTCTTCCTTTACTGACTCTGGTTGCGTGCGGGGTGTTTTCTTGCCTCCTCCCCTGCAAAAAAGAGGGGAGAGGGGGAGAAAAGGGGAGGTGGAGGAGACAGTGTGAGCTGAGGAAGCCTGCGTCTTTAGCGCGAGAACTGTAATGGAATCGCTTGACGGCCCACGGTGATAGAGCAATCGCCCCATTAGAGCTGCTAGCGCCTAGCCTAGCGCTGCCGTGCAAAGTTAAAGTTCATGTTCCTGATGCGATCCCTTCTGTTTACATCAGTAACCAGCAACAAGCGCCTCTCTGAGAGCCGCTAAAGAGACAGGTTTATCTCCACTTCTCGAAAACAGCAGAGATAGATTACTGTTCTCAAGCTTTTTCAGAATGGACCTTTTTTTGTTTAACATTCATAAGATTTTAAGAAAGTCAGTGAGAGGCTTCGAAATTAGAAATGGCCTTCCTCGTCCATAAATTTCTTCACTCTAAAATCGTTACTAAGAAACTAAAATAGCTCTTTTTGCACATTATGTAATAAAAACTAATTTCTTCGTAACGATACCGTAACAGTGAATACGTGACGTGACGCTTGGAGGTAAAGGGGCAGAGTAACGATGAAAAGCCGGCTTTGATTTGTTCTATTTTTTTATCCTTTTCGACGGAAGGAAGGAATTCGTCATGCACTGCGGGCAACAGGCAGATGAAGTCTTTGCAGCTGTCTGTCTCTAGGTCAGGCCGACAGCAGGATGATCCAATGTTAAGGCACACTCCTCATCCCCGCTGAAGAGAGTGATTCCGTATTCCACTCAGGCAACGAGCAGCAAATCTTGTCTGGCTTTGGAAAGGACTTCGAAACGGGCCGGGCTGGCGACGCACGCTGCGGTTTTATCCCTTCAGGCAGGGAGGGGAGAGGAGAGGAGGGAAGGGAGCGGAGGGAGGGGAGGGAAGGGAGAGGATGGAGGGGAAAGGAAGAGGGAGGGGAGAGGAGGAGGGAGGGGAGAGGAGGCGGGAGGGGAGAGGAGGCGGGAGAGAGAAGGGGACAGGGAGAAAGGGGAGGTAAAGTGTGGGGGGAGGGAGAGGAAGAGGAGAGATAAAGGCGAAGGGCAGGAGGAGGGAAGACAAACAAGAGAAAGGAAGGACACAGGCGAGGAAAATGGTAGGGGAAAGGGAGGGGAAGGTCATAGAAAGGGAAGGGGGGGGGCACCACAAGGCAGCAGAGATCACAGGGGCGGAAGCAGGCATTGATGACAGAGTTCTCGACCCGTCTGGTATGCACTCCGCTTCTTAATATGAAATCCGCGCTGTAGTGGGAAGGGGACAAATCAGTCCTTACAGCAGGAACTCGGTAAGCGCAATGCGAAACCAAGGGATAGGCGCTGTCCTCATTTCAAACATTACGCATTCTCGTTTAAGTAAAATCTAAAACTTGTAGATTACCAGTGTATAACGGGGGCTGGCCTGGCCAGCCCTCAACATCTCGCACGACGTGTCAGACGAGTCCGCTGAGGCCGGCCCAGCAAGGAGCGGGCGGAGCGGCAGGCGGGCAAGGTTGTCTAAGTACGGGATTTCAGATTTAATTAGTGTGTTCAACTTTGCCCATTCATCGGCCATCGGTTCATTTCATTTTCTATTTAAAGAAAAATAACAAGGACGAACCCGCGCTGTGTGGGGTGGTGATCAAAACGTGGCGAAGCGAAGTAAAGGCCGGTGATCAATGGCGCGGCATTCGGTTATGCACTTGACTAAGTCCGTGAATGTCGACAAATTCCAGCTCCCCGCCCCCACCCCGCCCCCGCCCTCGCTCCCAGTCCTCTCTCGCTTTATCTCCGTTTCTTTCTTCTTATTATTCTCTTTCCATTGCTCAGTTTTCCTTCACTGCGGGAAAAAAGTTGTAAATTTACAAAAGAAATTTTCCAACAGATTCTTCGTAAATTTACATCACTTGTTCTGAGGGAATATTGACAAAAATGCTATGCAATATCTTTAGCTTGTTATTTTGAAATAACTTTAACATCACACCCATTAAATGCAGACACCTGTATTAAAACACGTGCGCAGAAAACAAAGCGTTGTGAATT
>CABIKL010000723.1:0-19572 GCA_902196195.1 Aptinothrips rufus
GTGGCGCAGCGTGGCGCAGCGTGGCGCAGCGTGGCGCAGCGTGGCGCAGCGTGGCGCAGCGTGGCGCAGCGTGGCGCAGCGTGGCGCTGCAGTGAGTACGACTAGCGACCCTACATTCAGAGACTTGCCACTAGCGTCCGGAACGCTCATTGGCTGGCGATCGTGACGTCATTTGCAGCTCGATTTCGTTCCAATGCTATTGGATGAGGTCAATCACGTGGTACCCCCACCACGTTCCACAGCCTCCTGGATGAGCCACATCTCAAAGACATCCAGTGGGCTTTTGCAGCTTTAATTCGGCACCAGCTGCGCTAATGGCAAGTCTCTGAATGTAGGGTTGCTAGAGGGAGGGCGTCTGCACATATCTTACGGTCCCATACCAAAAGCATGGTGAGGTTAGGCTATTCGTCTTACGAGGCGGGTGGGAGGGGGTCAAATTTGTCTTACTGTACGTAATTTATGGACGACCCCTAAGGGGAAGTCCCGTCGCAATCAGTCTCTGCACCGTGAAAAGCGGTTTAATGAAGACCTTCCCTCCCCTAATTTTGTTCGATTCCGCACAGCTTTTTTCCTATATTCTGAGGCGGGAGAAAAGATATCCAACTTCGGCCTACTGTGTCCTTAACGTGAGTAATCGATGGCCCGTTACTCAATTGCCTATATGTTTAAAACGTGGATATCAAATTTTATTGAAACTGTACTTTAGTGCTTTTCGAGGGTTGTTGCGGAACAAGATATCACAACAAGAAAACATAACATTTCACACGTGAACTGCTCCTTATGTTCCAGACCCCCTCGACGCGACCTCGCGCACAATGATGACGCCCAGAAACGACAGAGGTCTCGCCACTGTCGTAAGGACACAGGTCAGCTCTGAAAATTGGAGTACACAGAAAAAACAAAACCCAGATGTTGGGGCAGTCTAACCCAGAAAACAGAGGTAAAAAAATATTTGTGTAGGTCATTGTGAGACTATTCTAAAATGACCGCAGGAAGCTATACGAAACGGGTTTCGGCTCGGGTTTTGGACAAGGTCTCACAATGACCTTCAAAATTATATTTTTACCTTTGGTTTCTGAATTAGGTTGCTCCAGATTCTGGGTTTTGGTTTTTCCATGGTTTTTATGTGCACAATAGGCCCAAGAGGCGTCCATAGAAGTTGCCCGCAGTTTATTTCGTATGTCGCGGTTCATGTATCTTGCAGGGTTCAACCTGAAGCACCTGCATACCCGCACGACGCCGTGGGGCGGTGCGGGTGGAGCTGATGATCAAGTCCACTTAGGGAAGAACAAGCGCAAGGCTCGAGGCATGCGGCACTTGATGGGGGCGATCGCGAGGGGGCGCCACGCTGACGACGCCTTGCTATGCCTCTCGGACGCGGTCACCGACTCCGTCAGCTCGCAAGAGGAGGAGACTCTGTTTGATGCGCGACGTGGCGTCCCCAGCTGGAGACTGACCCCCAGCTCAGGAGCGAGACCACACCGTGCGGTTTCACTGCCACAGCACAGTTAATTAAAGTGTCAACGCTCATGTTGCTGATGTTTTTTTTTGTTTTTTTTTTTTTCATTTTATTTGCATGACACTACACAGGTAACACGGCCATATCACTTTGACTACGCGGTGCGATGTCTTTCGCACGAAATTTTGTTGAGCATATTGGCCAAAATATCGTCGTGAAATTGGCCTAGTGGTGATTAGACCGCGCTAACTGTTGCACCAGACTACAAATATCCCTTATTTTATATGTATGGAAATTTTCTGCAAAGTTACGTAGTTTTACGTGCTATTCGCTTAGAAAAGTGGTTTTCAACCGATTTACCAGTCTAACATTAGCGGATGGTTTAGTGAAAACACTCATCCGCACCACACTTGCTGAGCGTGAAAGTTCTCCGGAACGTTTTGTGTTTGCCGCATGCTTAAATGCGCAATCAGAAGGCATACTTCCGGCTCATGTGTTTCCGGCTGTTCCCTACCTAGTACCTTGCTACTGCTTGCTACCCAGCTGCTCCAAAAACAAAAGCAAGGCGCCCGTTAACCTTGTTTGGCGGGCCCCATGCGTGCACTGTACTGCCGGTTCGGCTAGGGCTAGGGATACAATGTTTTTTTGACATAATTACACCATTGTCGAACTGCGATCTCTCAACGAAATGGACGGTAAGTTGTCCTGAAAAGAAATGCCTTTTACTGAAAGGAAATCTTATTTTCTTCACATGTCTTATTTTATTGGATGTGTCAGGCAATAACCTATACTTCTGTTTATTGTTTTATAAATTTTCTGTCATAAATAATTTATAAATCATAGTCTTCGTGAATTTGCCCTAGCCGTGTGATTCCGATTAAATTTTTCGACAATTGACTTGCAAATCTGGGCGATTTACCCAGATTGACATAATGTTGTGCATAATTTTCATTGCTTTGTTTAGCTTTGTCATATGAGTAATGATCTCATTCAACTGAATTAACTTGTATTGCTGATTGCATTTTTTATAAAGCTAGTTAATATTTATTTATTGTCAATGCCAGTTTTAATTTTTTTTTCTGGTGTTTGAGTTTGTACTAAATTTTCAAATCTCGCCCAACTGAGTAATGGCGTTTGTGATTATATATCGGTTAATTTATTCCTTTTTTGCTTTCAGTTAAGAACCAAGATATGTGGACTCCTTACAAGGAGCTCCAAAGTGTTGTGGATAGTATTGTGACTAGATCCATGGCTGATCCACTGAAGGACTTAGATAATTACCTTCAGAAGCATAAACAGAACTTCATAAATCTTTTGAAGAACCCACCTAAAAATGCTCAAAGCAGGGAAGAGCTGAAGAAAGGAATGACTGAAGGTGTAAATTTGCCAGGAATGGGTCATCAAATTCTCTCAAAAGATCTGGTTGATGAGACTATCATTCTGTCAGATATGTACAACTTAAATGAATATCAGGCTCTGGACTTGCTTTGCACTGCACAGAGGCAAATGGCCTTTCATCCAGGTTTACCTAGAGGCTTAGTGGCTGTTCTCTTGTACTATGATGGCCGTAGGGCTTTGGTGTCCACTTTGAGAACACTTGTACAAGCACGTTCTGGAGTGGCATGGACTCTGGAGGTGAACCCTGAAGTCATAGACTACATCACAGATTACACCGATAAGCTTATGGAAGATGGGCTTATCAACAAAATATTGAATTTATTGGATGATATGGACTTAGCCAAGGAAACAGAGCTATTGCAACAAAATCGTGCTTTTGGAGGTCCGAAACATAATCGCCAAGTTGTTGATCTTCTTGAAGGAACCAAACAAATACTTGCTGATGTTGTTTACTGCTGGGCTGCACAGTGTGGTCTTCCTAGAGAGCCAACTGTCCGTCTAATTCAGCAGTTGAGGCGTACCAAGTTAGAAGAAGGTTCAACGGGAGGTATAGACAGTGTGACTCTTTCTCTCCAAATGGCTCTTCTTTGTGCTTTGGATTTGAGCATTCTTCAGAGGAGAGAAGATGGTGAAGGTTTGTGCCTGTTTATGATGTTGAAAGTATTTGTACAGGTTTTCTTTGATATGTATCAAACTCACAAAGTTCCTCCGTTTTTGCACAGATGCTGTTCAGTTGTTGCCACTCATGTCTGATCTGGAATTTCTACCAGTCTTACATCGTGAGCTATATGCCAATAACTCAAAGCCGTGGGAATGTGAAGGATTACAAGCAGTCACCTTTTTAGCTTGGGGCTTGGTTTTGGCCACGATTCGGTCTCACCACAGTCAACCAACCCAAGGTACCCAACTACTGAAATTTTATTATTTTGCATTCCCTGTTAAAAATACGCTTAATCTTGACTTTTAATCTTGGTATTTGCAGGTATGCTAGATGAAGACGACTCTCTCATAAATTCAGCTGTCAACTTAGGTGTCTTTGACTTTCTGCAGCGTACATTCTTGGAGAATTCAATGATTTTTAAGGAGGTATGGAATTTATCTACAAATTATTGTTAAGTGGATGTCTTGGTTAGAATATTAAAAGTGGATTCTGTGGTCACAATATTAATAAGAGAAACCCTTTATCTCCAGGAAATGTATTTGAGGCGCCTTCATAGTCTTATTACTGATTTCATTGTGTTCATGCCACTGAAAGTGAAGGAACTTAGAAGTCGTGCTGAAGATGCTGCTCGTACTGTGCAAAGCTATGCGCAGGTAAAACCGAAGTTATTTATTTGTCTATTGATTTACTACCTCTTTATTTTTTGAAAGCATTAACATTTTTTTTTTTTTTGTCTTTACGCACATTGTTGTTTTGTATAATTTCAGCAAGGACTAGATCCACCACCAAATTTGCCGCACCACTATGAACATCTTATGCTAACCATTGCCCGTTTGTATCGGGATGATCCACTCCATCTTGAACTTGTCCTGGACTATTGGTGCCCCACGGAGAGTTCTACATCTTCTGCCTTTCCATTCCGATCCAATTCAAGACAGGTATGTCATCAGTTCGTTTATCCTTCATTTTCAATTGGGGCAGGTTGTGAAACTGGAGATAACTTACCTGAATTTGGTTTTGGTTCCCTTCATTTCTAATTTGGCCTATACTTCATGGTTTAAAGCTATAAACAGTCCATTGGTTGAATGGAGTAACAGTTTAATGTGCCCTGTTGCAATTCCAGTTTTTCTAATATTAGACTTTGCAGTGCATTTTAATGTTAATTTACATTCTGAGTTACATGTATCAAAAATTCCTCCTGCCCTCTTCCAGATATATTAGTTTAATGCTTCGCATGATGCATCTAGACTTAATTTGAAATGTTATCTTTATTAAAAATTTTGTTTTAAAATGTATTTACCTGGCATGTGTGTATGCTCACAGAATTTTAAAATGAACTGTCAAAATATTTAGGTTTATAATTTTTGTGTTCTTTGTGCTTTTAGGTCTCACTTTTCAAATTCGTCCGAGGCTCTGCAGATAATTTATCTCCATCCTTATATGTTGCATACATGAGTATGTTGTGTAGTTTATCGTCAACTCAACAAGCTGCTCGCCATTGTTTCAATCTCTTAAAACAGAACAGTCCTGTCAACGGATGTGTAATATCATGGGATCATTTTTTCACATCCCTTAACAGGTGCATAAATATTATTTTTGTTTCATGTTAACTGTATAATGATTGATGGGGCTCGTTCAGCTATTCTTACCACGGCTTTTTCAAATTTCAGATACTACTTTAATTTGAGACAAGAACCAATATCCAAAGCTGACACTGTATATCATCGTCCCATTCAACCTCGGGGAATTACACCTCAGGAGATACAGGGCTTACAGGCAGTTCTCAGTCTTATTCGGGCTGTTGCAGGTTTGTCAATCTTTTCCTGTTTTCTTCAATTATGCACATCTGTATGGAATCAACAGAACTCTGAAGTTCTAGATGCAACTGTATAATTCAATGTTAATCTTTCCATTTGCAGAGCATGATGACGTGTCCAGAGCAGCAATCAGCGAGAACCCAACCTGGTCTCCACTGGTGGTCCTGCTTGGTCTAGTGAGCTGCTGCGTCCCAGTGACATTGAAGGCTGAACTCCTGCTGACATTGGCAGCTCTCGCAAATGGACCTGACACAGCTGCAGCCTTGTGGGTCTCAATGGAGGCTGCTCAGATTATATGCACCATACCATCCACCAGCACCTACCAACCAAGAGGAGTGCAAACTGAACTGGAGGACATTGAATCTCCAGCCGAAGAATTTCCTTTGACTAGAGCTGTGCTGAAGCTTTTGGATGTCCTTACGAACTGGCCTGTCCCAAGGTTACTAGGAGTTGGGTCAAGATCACCCGGGTTCTATCCTTACCTTAGCTACGTGTTGCATTCCGTTTTCCTGAAAGCGTGCACACGGAAATACAAGCATCCTCAAGAGAAGTGGGAGGTACTTCACAGCTGCCTCATATTGTTAGTCAAGTTCTTGAACCAGTATGATCCAGAACGTGAGGATTTCCCGGGAGCAAGCGCTGATCTTCAGGGAGGAGGTTCTCACCAAGTTACCCCTCCACCTGGTTTCCATCTCATGATCGAACTTCATTCCAAACCATCAGAATTGTTGCGTCATATTCTTGAACTGTTAGAGGATGGCTGTGTCTTTTTGGATACTTATGCACCCTTCCAGGGCAAGGAAGCGCTGGAAGCTAGTATGCTTGGCTGCTTGCAGTTGCTTGAGCGAGCCCTAGCATTGCAGCAGCGTTTTCATGTTCTTCATAGCAGCACCAACTCCAATTTACTCCTTACTGGCCTAAGCCGTCTCTTACTTGGTCTTAATTCAAGAACCAAAAATCCTGATTATGTGGTCAGTGTTGGCAAGTATGTTACTTACAATAATTGGTTACCTCGCCATGCCCTGTCTGCCGTCCACATTCTGCTGGCAGTCTCTTCATATCCAAATGCTGCAGGTCAGCTTGTTGATATGTTCACTGCCAGTCCAAGTTTGGAGCTTGAAATTCGTCATGGCTTTGTGGAGTGCCTTGAAGCAGATGATGATAGTTTAGAAGATGATTCTCCAGAAGAAGCAGGAGTTATATTACGAACAAAGGAAGCCATCTTAAAGTTGATTCAGTCTTGTTTAAATCAAGCTCCTCCCAATATTTCTCATTATTTGCTTGGTTTCCAACGCACCAAGGACATAAGTAAAACAGTGTTCCAACAACCTGGTGTGATGGGATTCCCCCGAACTTGCATGCATTCTTTACTAACAATGCTAGACACTTCATTGAAATCCCGTCACATGCACAACTCAAGAAATTCCAATGAAATTGTTGCACAGGCTAGATTATTGGAAGCAGCATATTCTTTATTATACAATCTGTGTGCAGGAAGTCGCACTAGCCAACCAGTGCTAAGATTTTTACGGACCTCTAACAATTTCCTAGCACGGCACCTTGCAGCTCTACCCTTCTCAGGGCCTCATAGCTCTGCAGAACTGAATCAAATGTCTTGGTTGCTGAAGATGGTGGCTATTGAACTGAAAGTGTCTGCAACAAGATCTCAGCACTCAAATCTAGCTTCTCTGGCACGAATTCTGTTAAGCTCCCAAGAAGATAAAGCAAGATGCACTCCATATGAGGCAGATGATTTTTCACACCTACCAGATTTTACCAAACATGCAAATTTTGCAGACATAGATAGCAAGCCTTATGACAGGCTGATGCTGAAGCTTCTTGCTATTCTTGATACTTCAGCAGAAAGTTTACCAACACCAAACTGGGAATTTTTTGAACCAAAAAAAATTGAAGAGGTTTGTGGTTCTTTATTTTCTTGATTTAACTTTTCCTCTCTCTTTTTTGTGTGATGTTGTTTGGATTGACCATAAATTTTTCGACAGGTCTTCTCTCAATGTGAAAATTCTATGGCTCCAGGATTAAAGCTGGTTGATGTGAAAAGACTTCACCGTATCCTCATGGATGAACTTTCGGCTGTTCAAGGAAATTCTACAGTTGGACAAAGGCAATCCATTGTTGAAGAAATCCAGGTTTGCTTTTTCTTGAATATTGTGTTAACTTGTTCATATTTTAGATTTCAATCCTTTTAAAGTTAATTTGATTATATTCCTATTTCATTCAATTTTTGTCTTGTTTTAATGCTTTTAGGCTGTTCTGAAGTATGCTTTGGAGAGAAACAAACAGCGGACTCATACTCATGCAAATGTGAAATTTATGGATGCTTGGCGACAGTCTGTTGGGGTGCTGTTCTGTGTGGTGCCACTTGAAATTCTTCCTTGTCCTGGTCGCCTGCAGATAATTCTTGATACTTTACATCTTCTTATCAACAAAGTGAGTAAATATATTTCTCGTTTTCCTCTGTGTTACTGTTTTTCTCATCTCACAGAATGTTGTTTGTTTTTGATAATAGGTTTTAATGGGACAAATGACCAATGAGTTGGCAAATCTTACCTCAAATGCTCTTCTTTTACTCCTGGTGAATTTACGTCACTCATACGTCCTTGGTGAGAAGTCTGAAAGTGGCAGTGCAACACTGAACCACCCTCAGTCTATGACTGCTGGAAGATCTGAGGTAGATTGTATGGTTTTGGCTGGTGGGCTAGTGGATACTAGGGCAATGGAGACCGCTACTCACGGTGGCAGCGGCAGTGGGCGTGCCGTTCTCGAAGAGAACTCAGCCAAATTGAATGTCATACTTTCAGGAATTCTGCAGTGGATGTTAGGATCTGGTGAGAAACTTTCACATGTGTTATGTGTATCCTTATTTAATTATTGTACCCTTTTACATGTGTCTCTTTTGTTGTTATCATTTCCCTAGGTGTGGCATCCCAAAAGCTTCGAGCAAACCTTTACAGTTCTCTTCTTAGTTTCATGCACATTGTGTGCTTACCTGAAAAGACACGTTGTGGCTTGAATCTCACACTACCAGACCCATTGATTTCTTTGGGTAGTGTGACGAGTGCTTCGTTCAGTGCAACTGGTAGTCCTGTGAGACAAGAAAGGAAAACTCCTCTGCAAGCTAGTCTTGATCTGGTTCTTGGCTTTGGTGAAGGAGTTGTGGATGTTATGTGCCATGATGGAACAGGGGGTCATGATGTCTGCAAGGTAATCTTCTATTTATTACTGTTGTTACTGTTGGAATATTACTTCAGAAGTACCACCTGTAGTGTAATAGTAATATCATTTTTGGTATTGTCAGATGCTTGCTTTGTCATGTTTGGACAAGCTGATCGAATTGGACCCCCACTCTTCATGGGTGTCATTTTTATCTGGGCGTGGCTACCTGAAGCATTTTATTGATTCTCTACTAGAGTCTGATGGGCAGCTGGAATCAATGCTGCATGCGGCCCCAGAATCCCTCCGGCCGCTTTATGTTTATGAAAGTAAAATGGCTCTTCTTTGTCGTGTTGCTTCAACCAGAACAGGAGCTGAGATGCTCTTGGAGCAAAAGGCTCTTTCTGTTATGGCATCTATGAAAGTCTTTGATCATCATCCAATCATGCATGCAGGGTAAGAAGAATGCCCCTCAGTTTTGCGATTAGATTTCATGGGTTTGTTTTTCACTTCTTACTAACGGAAATTTTCTTGCAGGGTTGCTGATGCTTCCTCAGCAGACTTTATTCCTCCAGTTGGAAATCGCTACCTTCAGATCCTTCTACCGGCTTTGCATCTTTGCGATGCTGTCTTGACCTCTTTAGGCATGGAAAACTTGTCCTGCATTGTTCAAGTGGTTCATTTTCTTCTTAGTCATGTTCAGACTGTTGGGCTTGTGCTAGGCTCAGCTAGTCCTTTCCTGCCTCTCAATTATTTGAAAGAACTTGTCCATGTGACAGCTGTAATTGCCAGATCAGCAAATCAAGGTGAAAACCAACAGTTTTGCGAATCTCCATAGTTTTTAATACTTCTAGCAATTATTTAACATTCTAAAATCTTACCTTCGACAGAATTATATGGAACCCAGCCAGATGAATCACCTGTACCATCAGACAGAGACCGAAAGGCACACCTACTACGCATTCAAACCTTGATGCTGGCACTTTTCCCGCACTTTATTATATCCGAACCACTTATGAGAAAATTAAAAGGGTTTGGATCAGCTTCTCAAGGAGATGCAAGGTAATTTCAAATCATAAGACACTGTTTCATCTTCTTAAAGCTGATGTAAATATCACCAACAATAAAGTGTTTCACCTTTTCTTATAGGAATCTTGAGGAATGCTCTCATAACATGGAGGAACGAGGAGAAGCAGTTCTGTATGTGCTCCAAGTGGCTGCCCATCTTTTATTGTATGCACGAAACTTAGCTGGGCACTTATCTCCTGATCATCGCAATATTCAGCCAATATTTAGACCTTCCATGGTTGCTCAGCACTCTCAAACGCAGACTATTGGTACGTATATCTCCTTCTCTATTGTTATGCTTTACTGTACTTCTTTTTCTGTCATCTGCCCATATTCTTTTACAGTTGGCTAAAATGTTTTACATTGAACATTCTCGTGTCATTGTTAATCTTCCTTTGAACTGCACAGGTGACTACAGAAGCCGCAACACCGGTCTCACAGTTGGTGCTGACCGAGTGAGCGAAGCTCAGCCTGCTTTGGGAGTCGTTGTGGAGCAGCTGGTTGCTAGTGTGGCCCATTACCAGAGCCAACGAAGAGAGCTTGAAATGCTGACTAGGAAACCATCATCACTCTCTGAAATGAGCTCAGTTGAGTTACAAGATGTAAGTTTTTACTTCAGGGTGGCTGGCCAGCGCCGTGAAATCATGAAGTTAGACTAGCCCGGTGACAGCAGGCGAGCGGGTGAGCTGGCGGGCAGGCGCGGGCGGGCGCGGGCGTACGTGGCGGGCTAGTATAACCAAAACATTTCACGGCGCTGGCCAGCCACCCTCTATATACTGCTGGAAGCATGTAGTTTCTTTACTTTTGGGTATGTGTTTCTTACAATTCAAATACCCATTGCAGTTGCCTGAAGGAATAAGTGCCCTGGAACAGCGTGCCTTAACCGTTCAGCAGCTCAAGACACAACTCCATCGAAAGGAACGTGAACTTGCTCTCACATCATATATAATTGACAGTTGTTTGTACATAGTGTGGTTGCATTTAGACTTTTATTTGTATCGAGGATTACCACATCCCAGATCAGGATTAAATTTTGACACTTCCATAATCCAGGGTAAGCACTTGTTTTTACTTCTTTTTTGTTAAGTACTGCACTGAGTATTGTTCAACATCTCTTTTTATATTTTCAGTAATGGGTGTGCCAGTTAATGCAGCATGGCCTGTTTCTCGAGAAGATATTAGCCTTATGAAGCAAAGTTTGGTATCCAAGTTTAATGACAGCTTTAGTAAAGATTTAGTGGATACAAAGAAGGTACGAAACAGCAAAACCTGTATGATTTCAATCTTCTGGCTATTGGATCAGGGTTGCTACAAGATTTCATGTTTAATTTTCCCTAAGCTTTTGCTGACTTATCCCTGACACTTTCATACCCTGTGGCAACCCTGTGTATATGTAAATACTCTATACCTTTCTTCAATTTCTCTTGTTTGATATTAATTATTTGCCTTTCCAATTTCAGAATCAATCAGACATCGAAAAGGGTTTCATTGAAGCTTTACTCCGTAGAATTAAGCGTCTTCTACAATTCGTTCCTGTTAAGTAGCCTTTGCCAGCACCTTACCAAGTTCTTAATATGTTTTATCTTTGTAGATATGTGGTACAGAAAAAAATGTTTCATAAAAAAGATGTTCAGAAAATGAAAACATCCTGTACTTTTCATAATGTAATTTTATTAAAACAATTCTGATATTGGATGACTTAGAATTTTGCATATTTATGATATCAAATCATCAGCATCCTCTACAACAGCTTCGTCCCATGGTCCATAAATATTTTCTTTAAAAACTTGCCACTTTAAAAACCATATTGGGCAAACAATGTTCACAAAACTAACGAAGAAGAGGAAAAATATGGTCATTGGGGTCGACAAACTCCACAGCGCAGCCATGGTAACACCGACGATCAATACTAACATGCACACCGACTGACCTATCTTAACCATAAGAAGCGGCAAAAGTACAAAAGCCTCCACAGAAAGAGAGAGCAAAACAAATGCATGGAATGATGATGCCAGTCTTGAAGCCAAACAAATGGATCCAAAGATAGCTGCATTGAAAGAGAGAGAACTAGATACAATTGCAGCGGACACACCATAATCTCGAAAGATGAGGTGGATGAACATCATGAAAACGGTCATGGCGTAAATGGTATCTGTGCTGATGGTTTCAGTCAATGTCTTCAATATAGGAGACAAAGCAAAACCAACGGCTAGAAATATGATAACCATCTTTGCATCTTGAAGGAAACATTTCCAGAATCCATCTGCAAATGTCGTTTGAGAACGATACCACAAATAGCCGATAGCTGTTACTAGACAGCTATACAAAAATATTGTCTTTGGGTCAACTAACTGTTCAAATAAATACACAAAAACTATACAAAATAATACTACTATACATAGGGCATTGGTAACTCTTCCTGCCCCCAAAAAAGCTTCACGGAATGAAATGGAGTAAACATTGACATTTTTCCTGAGTTCTTGAAGGAATGAGCTGTCAGTATAATTGTCTGGATATTCTTTATTCCCATATAAAATTTTTCTCCACTTTTCCTTGGGTGATTTGTTGGAACCTTTAAATAGAAAAAAAAAATAATTAAGAGAACTAAATATTAAAATATATATTTCAAGCATTCGCAGTCTAGGTCATTAAAACTCTCAACTAAGTTAGATGAGCTTCCGCCCAGTACATTAAAATAGATCGTACCATTCGCACACATCATTTTGATCGACGGGCAGTATCTAATCTAATTGAGCCAAATTGAGCTAGCCGGTATTATCTCGTGGGCCCCGTAACCTCCAGATAGTCTCCGAGACAAAGTAGAAGGATGATACCAGTAGCTTTTCTTGCATCGTTGATAATAAAAAATATATATTTTCGAGTACCATAGCCCGTTCGTTTGAAAACAAGGAGCGAAGCAGCCGACACACCTTGCGACAAAAACAAATCAGTCCCTACTGCAACCCTCCCCTTCTCCACTTCCACGTTCCTTCCACCCAGCCCTCCCTCCCCCCATCCCAACTGACAAAATTGAGCAAAGGCGAGAACAGAACGGAAACTGACCAGTAGCGACCACGCACTACGCTAGATTTGGCAGGGGAGGGAGGTGGGACAGAGGGGGGGACAGCAAATGTAAAAACAAAAGAACGACTGAAGAGCGAAAGGCGGTGCGGTGTGCGGTGCTCCAGTCCATCCCATGCCCATGTGGCCTGTGTGCGTATGATCACTTGTCGAAGATGTCCGGAATACTACAATTGCTGAAGCCTGTTGTTGAGTCAAAATCAAAGGACGATATTCTGAAGAACTTTTTGTCCTCTTGTGCTGACCAGCGAGCTTTTTCCACGGTGAGATATATTGAAAACGCAGTGTCTTTATCTACCGCCATTCTAACCAAACTCATGTTTGTTACACAGTTATGTACGAATACAAATATCATCAGTCATTACAGCAAATTTATTTCCATCGTTGCTATTATGTGATTATTCGTCTCTCTGCTTCCATATGAAGACTAGCTGAAGTTATACACGGTTTTGTTGTCAGCACCGGCTAAGGAGCATGCTTGTATCACAGTTTGTTACATAGCTACCTTTGCCTAAAATATTTAGCCTAGTGTTAGCTCTTTTGTCACGATAATTCGATTTGCGCTTTAATTTTTTAATTGGTTCTTACCAGCATTCTTTTTGTTCGGAAATCAGTTTCTCTGTTTTTTATTACCTTTCATGCAAGAAAATCGAGATGTAATTCATTAACATTTTTTCTTAATTGCAGAGCTCTTCAGGAATTCCCTCCTTAGTTGCATTTGTCAATACCAAACTCAATGAACCGTCGTCAAGGTAGTGTATGCTGAACTTATTCCATCGTTATGCAGTAAATTTTCTATTTTATTAGATGTTGCTTCATTTATTTTTACTTCTAGGCATGATGGACTGCTATTGCTGAATGTATTTTTACCTCAGTGCACTGTGGATGTTCTTGCCCAGAATGCAAGTTCATGGATGCAATTTTGTCTGAAAGGCATTCCCATTCCTAACACCAGTCAAATTTCTTTCCTTATTCTCTGTAAGTGTTCTAATTAGTTTTTGTTTTGTTCTGTTTATTGTTAAATTTTAAGTTCTTTATTCAAATATTGTTTCTCTATTCTTTCTTCAGCATCACTTCTGGAAGTGTCCAGTAAAGTCCCTGAGCTGACGAAAACAGTTTCCTCCAATGTGGTGCCAAACTTTGCTGAGCTCATTCATCAAGGAATTCTGCCACAAGTTAGCTTGATTATTGTTAATATTTTTGTTTTTATCTCATACATTACTTCATTTATTTACATTAGCTTTCTAATTGTTTCAGAGTTACCTTTGTGCCTTAAAGTGCTTGGAGCAATGCATGTCCTTCTACAGTGGACCTTGTGGACCCCACAGAGTGAGTGTTTTGTGAATTGACTGCATATCTGCATATCGTCATCAAATCCCAGCGACTTGGTTTCGAATTGATCAATATATTGTGTCCTATTCACTTTGCAGAAAGTTGTTGAACGCTTCCTTCTCTCATTGGTGGATTATGATGGACCTCAAAGGACCAGAATACTTTGGCAGGCAGCTCATTGTATGGCTCTGTTGCCTCAGATTGGAGGTGGTGGTACAGGAGGGGCTCTGCACAAGTGTGCTTGGGCAACTCAACTGAAGAGCCTTTGCCGCACTATTCATCTCATCCTGGACGACTTGTATGGTGATACCAACGAACTACAGGTAATTGATGCCATATCTCGACTTTTTTCCTTTTTTTGTGTGTTAAGAGAAAAAAGCTCTGTTGATTTACTCATCCATAATTCCTGCATTTTTAGGTGAATAATGTCGGTGGAATGCTTGAAAGTGTAGAACCTTTGCCACTGGCAAAGGTGGGAGTTGTGGAACCTGTTTTAAAAACTCAGAAGTTGACTGGTCGTCTAACAGTTGTATCAATGTTCCTTCAGGCTATGTTGGTGTAAGTTACCCACCAATCTCTATGAATTTAATTTGTACTTTGGCTCTTGTATATGAATTAAAGTGAAATAAATGCCAATTTTGTTGCAGGGGCGCTTTTCCTGTGCCCAAGGCCGTCTGTGCATCTTCAGTTTTTAATCTGGTGTGCCGTGGCCTTGCTGTTAATGGAAATTCACTAGGAGTAAGCACCACCAACCACACTCTAGCACTAGTTGCAGTATTGCCCAACGTACATTACTCTCTCCTGAAACTGTTAGAGGCTTTGATTCTTTTGTAAGTCATCTGAGCATACTGTTCAAATGTTCATTAGTCCTAGAATGTTCCGAATAATTCTCCATTATTGATTTGCTTTCTAGGGGCCGCAGGAATATGCTACCCTTTGCTGGATCGATCTGTAAGCTGGCTGTGCAAACTTTGAAGTGGACGTGTGTGGATAAGTGGGCCTATGGCACTGATAAACCTTACAGGTATTGCAATGATCTACAGATAATAATTTTTATTATTTTTGAATATTTGTAATTGTTCTTGATTTATGATGGTATATTATTCCAGTGCTCTTCGAATTCAAGCTTTTGGAATTCTTACACTGTGGTGCGGAATTGCTAAATCTGGAAGTCTTGTTGAAGATGTGGCTGATCAATTTGTACAGTTGTCGTTACATGATATCCACTATGAAAAAGAGATAGTTTTGCTTTCTGTAAGTATTTAACATTTGAAATCACGTTTTACTTTGCTTCTTACCCTAAAGATTATTTCAATTATTTGTACATCAGGCTGCGGTCTCAAGGAACAAAAAGTATGCCAAGCGGAAACCACAAAAGTTCAATGCCAGTCAAGACACAGTCAATCAGAGTGCTGTTTCCCAAGATTCTTCATTCTCAGCTGCTACTCGAAATGAAACAGCCAATGTTGGGGTCTGCACTGCTGCCTTGCAGAGCCTCAGAGCAATGTTTTCAGCTTCGTCTTCTAAGATCCAAGCTGTGTTGCATAAGGTCTGTGTGAAGAAAAAGAAAAGAGGAAATGGTCATTAATTATAACGAAATTTGTTTTGTTTCACATGGCACCTAAAATATTTTTATCTTTCAGGTTGTACAAGAAACTGTTGTGGCTATTCTCCTTCAAGTTCACTCAGGGCAACCTGCAATACCTTACTCGGACTCGACACCCCGTCTTGAGCTGTATAGGTTGTTGTTGCAGCTGGTTCTAGATAGTCACACGGTTTGGCCAGCTCCTACTAATGTGGCTCTAAAGTTATTTGCTAAGGGATTGAATGACTCCAATCCTCAGGTAAAGATTTATCTTCTTTCTTCTGCAGATTAAAAGTCAGCGTGGTAACTCTTAAATTTTACTATAATAACTTATCTTTTGACGTTCGGTTGCAGGTGTCTATCTTTTGCAGTATGGCTCAGAGCTCTCTTGAAAAAATTATTCATCCCGCCTATCCATCACTCCACTTGCAAACAAGAACCAACAACATGGAAGCCTTTCCAGAAGAAAATTCTGAAAATACTGCGCTATGGAGCACATTCAGTAGGGTTTCCCTTAATGGTTGTGAAAATGGCAGCAAGACCGGTGGTCAGGACATCACAGATGCTGCCTCATTGACAAAGGGAGGGCAGCAAAGACACTCCTTGACCAACTGCTCTAGAAAGCAGGTTACTGTGGTAGTCCATTCCACAAAAGATGATCCCCCAACTGCAGGCCTTGCATCTGAGAGGAAGGAGATTTCAACCCCTAGTCCTGCTTTTCTCAGACGTTCTGTAGTGAAGAATGACATCAAGCTTACAAGTTCAACTCCTCATGTTGTTATTGAAAAAATGAGTGGGTCGGTCAATGACATTGATTCATCTACAAGTAAGTCGCTGAAACTGAATGTGTCAAATAAATCGGACTCTAATGCTAGTGGGGAGAAGAGCATAATTTTAGAGACGAACAAGGAAACTATGTCAGAGCCTGTGCTCAACTCAGATATTTTAGAAGCTCGTGTGGGCAGCACTGAAAGGAAGAAAAGTCCTCAAAAGGATATTCAAGTTGATGAAATGATTGATATTACTGGATCTGATAAAAGTGATGATGATATTTCAGAAGTGCCATGTGAAATAGACCTTGCTGATTCTGAGGATGATAGAAGTATTTCAATTTGCAGCCAGAGTACTATAAGCTCCCCTCTTGCTCGAAAGCGAAGCAAAGTGGTTTTGTCCGACCAAAAATCAGACAAAGAGACTGTCAAAGAAAAAGACTTGGAAAGAGATGCTGCAGTTAGTCAAATTTTAGTTACTGTTACTGAGGCATCCCAAGACCATGATTCAACAATGAATGGCTCACTTCCAGAATCAAATCATACAGAAGAATTCTGTGAGGAAGAAAGAGAAAAATCGCCATCACCACTGCCAGTTACCCCACCTCGAGTTCTCAGATCACGAACAATTAGTAACAGTTCATCTGCTACTAATACACCAACTAGGAAGAGTTCAAGGAAAACTATCACCATAGATACGACTCTCGAAGAAGAAGTGATAGTATGCAATATAGAAAAAGCAGATGCAGCCAATAAAGAAATTCCAGTTACTAAGCCAAGTGAAAACGGAGTTGAAGCTGCTATTCCCGATGAGCAAGTTGCCAAGAAACTTGCAGACGCTTCTGAAATCAAAACATCAGAAACTAAAGCACCTGAAACCCAACTACGGAACATGTTTCGAAGCCCTCAGCGCTCAGCTGCTAATCCCTATGAGCAAGTTGCCAAGAAACTTGCAGATGCTTCTGAAATTAAAACATCAGAAACTAAAGCACCTGAAACTCAGGTACAGACCGCTACTGAAAATGTTTCTAATCCCTCAGCATCCCCTGAAAAGAGGGCAGCTGATTCCAGAGAGGATGACAGAGAGTTCAAGAAACCAAAAATTGATGATGATGATGAGGATGATAACTATGTATATGAAGATGACCTTGATGAAGAGGCAATGCTTTCTTCCTTCATTGACGTGACCCAAGGTGAGGAAGGCTTCTAATCAATTGATCCAGAATCCAGATCTTTCTTCTTTCCGGGTTCTCTAGTTTTACTCTTAAAAGTACCTCCGCATTTGAGAGTGGTATGTGATTGCGTTAGGGACAGTTGTCAACTACTTTGATTTAAATGAACATGTTATTGAGCTATGTATACATATGTGGCGTTCTCTTTCGCCTCGTGATTTCAAGAAGAAGATGTAAAGAAGTACTTGCAAAGATGACATCAATAGCGGTCATTCAATGTGCTTATTGTTAAAGCACTGCACTGCTTTAGAGTTCTCCTAATTTTCAGTATAGAGAGTTCTGCTTGATCCGTTGCAGATATGTATTTTATATATTTTTGGATCTGTCTTTTTCGGATTGTTTTGTCAACTTCTCTACTATGACTCTTTGTGACGGCAAATTTTGGCATTTTGTAAATGCAAAGAGTTGCTCAATAAATTTTGTGCTTAATAGAATGAACCTGCCTGTGCTCATTTTTAATTACTCACTGCAGATGTCTTATCACATACTGTGTCATAATTTTGCTGGGAGTTGGAATCAAGTTAATCGAAGCTCCAGTCTTGCAAGGATATCTCAAGATACAAGGTGCTAATGTGAAACTGGCTTGGTACATAATAATGAAATACATCTTTGGATAATATTTAAAAGTAGGGTTTCTATTTTACTCAATCAAAGAACAAAATGTATGCAACCGATTAAAAATTCTGAGGCCAAAATCTTAATAGGGACCTTTTTTTCATTGACACTTTGCTGTAGCTCGGTGCTCCTGATGTTTCAACCAGCAAGGTTTCTCGAGTGGAGTAACCAGAAGTTCGTCTCCCAGCGCCTGCTGGGTAGATATTGCATCTGTATTGCACCCTTCGTTCTCTGAAACGCTGGTGGTTATAACCTTGGTTAAAACCTCGGGTATCCGGCAGTGACTTCGCCTACTCGAGAACTCTCAGAAGAGTGGTGTCGAGGTTTTAACTTGCAGCGTTTCGGTGATCGAAGGTTGCGATGCATGCCGAGCATTCGCTGGCCGCTGGCGGCCGAAAGCTGTGCTTCTCCTTCGCGTGGTAACGTATTTTTATAGTTGTGAAGGAGCCAAACTATGGTTTGAATGGCAACTCTAGCCAACTGAATATGTCAGTATGAGCAAGTATGAGCGTTTAAGGGGTTTAAAGCCGATAAATCGTGCCGCTGCCTCGCCGCTGCTCCGCCGCTTTCTCATACCCGCCGCAGGTCGCTGCGTAAACAGAGCAGACGACGACGAGGACCATGCGACAACAAAGCCACAAAGGCAGGTTAAACTGGACAGAATTCATTTCTCTCTGCAATTGTTGTGGTACGTAAGTTAAAGTATGTCAAGGCGATTGTTTTGATCCGTCATTTCATAAATTCTTATCAGAAATGAGGGAGCAGTCACGTCACTAACCCTTATCTGTGTATATACTGCGTGAAGTAACCTAGGTGTCTGTCAACAACTCAGAGACAATTTTCATTCAGTCCAATATCTGTTCTTTTGCTGCTTATCTCTTTAAAAAGCGAGTGTCCTGACCTGTGAATTTCAAGAAACCAAATCTAAGTTAGTTTTATCCTGATAATATCGTTTCTCATATGTGTAAGTACGACACAATCTGGAATAACATCAAAATGTATTTTCTGACGATTTCAAAATTCGCACTGAACTGATTGGAGCTGAAAGCACGATAGGGTAAGACACCCAGTGATGGCCCCCGACCCAGTGATGGCCCCCTCCCATTTCCAACGCATTCAGACACAAAATGCGGCTAAATTTGAAAACCCCGTTTGTTCGCGCCGTTGGGTAGGCCTTTCACAAACACAATCCAACCATCGGCTCGACTGACCGATGCGAACTCTGCCCCAGAGGTCTGTAAAGCTAGCGACGCACGCAAGTGCATGCGTGCGTAAGTGAGTGAGCACGAGTGAGCCGGCCGTATACGTGAAGTTTTTCTCTGAAAACTTAGCTCCTGTGCATTTTTGAGTGGAATGAAGTGAACCGAGTGTAGTTCAAGA
>CABIKL010000724.1:0-19560 GCA_902196195.1 Aptinothrips rufus
CCCCCCCCCCCCCCCCCCCCCGGTCCTCCAATTCCTCCGCTTTCGCGCCGCGGTGGCGCTGTCGCTTTAAAACGCACGGTCATAAGGTCCTGCTGATGGGCTCCCCGCCCGTAGCCGCGTGTCCAGGACGGAGCATGAGGGTGCACCACGATAAGGATGGGATCAATGTTGTTCATAAACGCACACAGGGTAAGAACTGAAAACCCCTCTGGAGCCGGTAGTATTTGAACCAAAAGCATGCAAGAGACCACTCAAAAGAGATGATCGTGACAAGCACCTGAGACGAAATAAATCGTCATGGTAGAGATCACGGGTTCAAACATCAACTCCAGAGGGTGTTCAGATGTAACCCGGTGAATTTAGTACCCACACTTGACCCTAGATGAACATATTCTAAACACGACCCCCCACACTCCCCCCACCCAACAAAAAAACAAAACATGACTCATCTGACGGCAAACGCCTCTAACTTCGTTTAACGGGGAAGCAGCCAACTTACCGTTTTGTTGCCGAGGTTCTTGACTCTGCAGTTGAGATAGGCCGTCTTCCCCAGGAGGGCGGTGACGTTCTTGGAGTGCGCCTTGTCCACGTAGGGCGCGTGCGGGTCCACGGTGGTGGTCGGGGCGGGCAGGACCGTGGTGGCGGGCGGGAGCGTCGTGCCCGGTACGGTGGTCAGCTTGCCGACGTCCTCGATGGCGTTGGGCGCCGGCTGGCCCACCGAGCCCTGGTCCACCGGGGCTGCTAGGCCCGCCACGCCCACCTGACCCGCCGTCTCCAAGTACTGCTGTTTCGAGTTGGGCTCACGCTGGGCGCACCGTCCTGCAATAAGAGAGAAGACAAACTTTGCTTATATTTGCCGGCGGGGGGCGAGGCGGGGTGAGGCGGGGCGAGGCGGGGTGAGGCGGGGTGAGGCGGGGCGAGGCGGGGCGAGGCGGGGCGACACGGGGAACGGGAGGTCCGCAGCTGAGAGAGGCGGAGTCGCGGAGCAAGGTGTGTTTGTAATGGGTCAGGCGAATTTTACTCCACGTTGAAAGTATGCGCTGAAAATTTACGACTTAGCAGTTGCACGGGCTATAAATATTGCGGACAGATATGTGGGCTGCCTGATGCAAAATAGTTGGGCAGCGAAAGTGTTTTCATGGATGTTTAAGTGCTGTGCCCACTTTCAAATTAATGCTATACTGTAGATCAAGAACTAAGCCGAAAATGATTTTACTGTCAATATACCTTCTCCCAAATCCTCTTCAATCTACACCCCCACGCCAGCCGCAGCTGTTGACTTTTTGTAAAAAAAAAAAAAATTAAAAAAATTTATTTTTTAAATTTGCAACAACTTACTTAGGGAATGTCAAATATCTACCGACATAGAATTGAGTTCATATGACAAAGTTTATTTCATCACTTCGCTTAAAACTGGAATTGTTTTCGATAAGAGGAATATTTTCCTACCAAAAGGCAACATTTTACTTCGTATTGACAAAATAATGTACGTAATGTACCAAACTATTTCCTCAGGAAATGAAACAAGTTATATTAAGTGAATTCTTTCTAGGCACTTATCAGTTCTTAAAGATTACTAGTAATCAGTGAGAGCTAGTAATTTGTAATCAGTACATAATAGGAAGTTGAGAGCTATACAACAAGCTTTTCTAAAAAAAAATAAAAAAATCGAAAATGCAGTTGTCGTACATTTATTTGTCGTATATTTTGTCACACGGGCAGCAACTAAAATTCGGCATAATACCGCTTAGCAGATCTATGCGGGATGCTAGGTGGAACCGGGTGGAACCATCGATGCTCGGCAAAGCGCTAATAAGTTAGGGTCTCCAAATACAGCACTCCTGTAAAAGCATGCCAGATTTTATTCCCGCGAAATGATTTGAGAGTGAACGATCATTGCGGCTAAAATGATAAACACGCTGTCATCATTCCTTCCTTTGAGCGAGGGTTTAGGAGGATCCGAAAGAGACAGTCGATTAGGCTTGTTAAAGACTCATCCACACCATCTCCTCGAAATGGATCGCTGATAAGACTAAAAACTTTTCAACTTTTCCTTCTGCTTCGAGGGATACTGAAGACCTAAAGTAATGACTCCTTCAGAGATTGGCAGTCCATCTCAAGACGGCAAGGCAAGAGGCCCTTATACACTGATATACACAGATTAAGTTGCTGAAAGGAAATTTCGTGGGAGAAATCGGGTGGGATAAAATTTGAAAGCTGTGCAAATTACTGGCTCTTCCAGATAAAGGACATTATTTTCGTAAAATCTGCCAAAGTTTAAAATATTATTTCGTAAATTTCCATAATGTTGTTATGTCTTACTCATTTCCACCTCACACTGCGCCACCACGTCGGCTGAGGGCGGGAGTTAGACGTGGCCGGCTCTCATCAAAGCCCCGCCCCGCATGTGATAGGCGCTCGAAAATCTATGCATAATAAATACCAGCGCCCCTTCCTTCCCTTCCCTTCCCCTGCCCTGCTCGCGGCCAAACACCAAGCAGGCCCTTAGAAGGGCTGCGTGACGCCGCCAGGCCAGGCCAGGCCGCCCTCACAATCCTAACCAAGCAACAAGGGCTCTCTACTGTTAAAAAAATTAGCAGTTTCGGGGAGCCCTTCCCGAGAAACAAAGGTGAAGTAACACCCGCTTCGGAAATTTTTGGGCTCATTTTGAGTATTATAAATGACCTGATCATTTCGATATAGCTCTCAAAATGACCCCCAAAAATTCCAAAACTGGTATTTCTTCTTTCCAGTGTCCCGAAAAAGACTCCCCAAAACTGGTATTGTTTTTACAGTGTTGGCTCTCGGGTGGAGCCACGGTCAAGAGAAACCTCCGATTCACAAGGCACGCACTGTACACTTCCAGTCTAAGCTACTATTCAGTTCTTTTTTCAGAGAAAGTACTTAGCCCGGTAGTGTGTACTGTCATGGCAATGAATTGGGGCCTAATTAATGAATGGAAACAGTAAGGAATCAGACCTGAATGCTAACCGCTTCAAGCCTGAGGACGGCGGACCTCGAAGTAAAGATATCTGATAAAGGAGAGGAGGGAGACAGAGAGAAGAGGGAAGGAGGGGCAGATTACACCTGTTACCGTGCCATCTGTCCCTGCCCTGCGGGTAGCCCTCGCCAGCGACACGAATCCCAATCCAGAGCGGTCCATGAATATCAATCGAATTATATGGCCTCGACTCCACCCCTCCCTCCCCCTCTCGCCTCGTGTCCCTCACCTGCTCCCATTCGGAATGCACTGAGGATCCGAAATTTGGCGTTACGATCTGGACATCACCACCCCTTCTATTTTGCATTTTACTTCCTACCTAAATGCAAACTTGTGCCAAGTATTTGAACACGATCATGGACCATGGAATATTCAGGCGGCCACTGTACCGTCATGTGCAAGGCTGCATACACTTAGCGGAAATTTTACAGGACTTGATACTAGTAGCCAATAAGTACAAAGATTGAGACAAAGATCAAATATAATCACCTTGTGTTGTCATTTAGGATCCAGCATTAATCTTGCAGCAACAATGCAATGCAATACAGAGCGCCTATGAGAATGTCGTGCGTGGCAAGGGCAACGCTTCCTCTAGTCTAGTCTAGTCCCCGACTCAGCGACTGCTTGCTATGGCGGCGTGGAATACAGAGCGCCTATGAGAATGCAGTGCCTGGCAAGGGCAACGCTTCCTCTAGTCTAGTCTAGTCCCCGACTCAGCGACTGCTTGCTATGGCGGCGTGGAATACAGAGCGCCTATGAGAATGCAGTGCCTGGCAAGGGCAACGCTTCCTCTAGTCTAGTCTAGTCCCCGACTCAGCGACTGCTTGCTATGGCGGCGTGGAATACAGAGCGCCTATGAGAATGCAGTGCCTGGCAAGGGCAACGCTTCCTCTAGTCTAGTCCCCGACTCAGCGACTGCTTGCTATGGCGGCGTGGAATTGGGATTCATAAGGAGTGGCGGCCGGACGCGTGCAGGGATTGTCTCAAGCCGAGCATGGAGACGGGAGGGGGCGGGGTGCAACACGTGAGGTGGGCGGGCGGCAGGGCCGAGGGGCGGGGGAGTCGGTCTCCACGCGCTCACCCTGGTGCACGCCGGCCGCCGCCGGCCACACTATTTCACATTCCAGCTATAAATCTCGACGAATTGCGAACGCGCCACTATCTGACGTGCCTACTGCCAGGCATAGCGCTCTACGCCACGCCAAACCACGCCGCGCCACGCCGCGCCACGCCGCGCTCAATGGCCGATGCGCCATCCCCCCCCCCCCCCCCCCCCCCCCCGGCCGTTCACTCGGAGAAAAAGAAGCAGAGAAGAGGGCTCATGCTGGTGATGCCCCCCCCCCCCTTTCCCCACCTTTGCTGCCCAACGCCCCGACATCTCACCGTTCGGCTTTCACTTTCCTCAAGGGATAGGAGGGACTAGAGTGCATGGGATGGTGCTGTGCTACGCACCTAGAGAGAGCATCGACAGGGCAGAATCGTTCACTCCCCCCTCCCCTCCCTCCCCTCCCTCCCTCCCCTCCCCTCTTCCCCTTTAATGCCGAGATCGTCGGCGCAGCCCGATTGTGAGGGGCATGGGCCGACATATGTGCTTCACTCTAAACACCAACGAACAGAAAACCACAAACCCAGATTCCAGGGAAAACCCAAACCAGAACGAAGGGCAAAAAAATATTTATAACGATCATTTTGAGACTACTTCCAAAACGCGTTTCGTAGCTTACTGATCATTTTTAAAGAAATCCTACACTATTAAAAGATTCCAAAGGATTTTAAGCATAAGTAATACGAAGCAGGTTTCTTTGTAATACGAAGCAATGCTACGTAAAGGTTTTCATAGAGTAAAACCAAGTTCAAAACTTTATTTTGGCCGTTGGTTTCTGGGTATGCACCTGGCCAGCACCTTCTTCCCGCGGGAATGTGTATTTTCAATCCGAGAGCATGCAATCTCGTCATATCTCCTGACCACTAATTCTTGGTTCGTTCGAAGAGTTCGTGCGACGCGAATGGCATAGGGACGGTGCAGTGCGATTGCGAATTCCGGGCCCATTTCCACATTCCAACCCATGTGCGGCAAGTTGTTATCCCCCCTCGCATGGGAGCAGTCTTTTAGTAGGGCCGTAACCTTCGGTTCGACCCCTCCCTCAGTGCGTGCAATGGAAATATACGTCGCGGGAGATAAAAAGTGATAGGTACGTTCATCACGTTAAATGTTTCGAAAGCGTTGCACTGGAAATAGAGGAAGAAAAGAAACCCCGGCGATAACTGCAGCGCCCCGCGCCGCGCCTCGCCTCGATGGGCTCGCTTCCTTGGCTTTCAGACAATTATGCAGGCCGAGAGCGACGCGACGCGGCGGCTCCTCCGCGGGGACAGCGTTTCTTAATTTATTGATGCGGACAACAGAAATAAATTTAACAAAAAATAGCTTTCACGAGCGTGAAAGGAACCGCAGATAAAAGCGAAAGGGAGAGAAATGAAGATGAGCCCTGCGCGGCGCCCCGCGCGCGAGACGGAGAGAGAAGCTCAAAAATGAAGACGGAGCGACTTCATTTTTCCCGCATATTATTTAACGACTCTGGTCATTAGCAAAGAGGTCCCCATTTCTCAGTCGCTGGCCGTGATTTCCAAGGGCCAAGGCGGGCCCGGGCCATGGCTCTCGAGTCCCCCCCCCCGGGCCGGGGGGGGGGGGGGGGAGCCCTGTGGACCACATTACGTTTAGCATTATCCCCAGAGCCAGGCACGGCTGGGTCCGGGCTAGGCCGGGCCGGGCCGGGCTGAGCTGGGCTGGCTAGTCTCCGAGCCGAGGGATGCGATTTTTCACCCGCGAGCAGCAGCCTTCATTGATATACCCACCCTGGCGAGGCGGCGGGAGGACACACACTGCATAGGGTCAGTTGGGTCATATGCACGTGGTAAAAACTGCACACCTCTGGAGCCGGTATTTGAACCCGTGACCTCTACGTTGCGATTTATTTCGTCGCAGGTGTTTGTTATGACCTCATATGAGTGGTCACGAGCAAGTTTTTGCTTCAAATACCGGCTCCAGAGGGGAGTTCAGTTCTTACCATGTGCACAGTGACCATAGGTAGTCCGGAGTACGATTCGCGATGCGCTAAATATCAGTGCACTTCATCTAGGGATGCTCGTTCCTCACCCTCTTAAATCACTGTCAATGATTTGACAAAACGCTTAGAGCTTGGCCAGCTTCGATCTGTTTCGGGAAATAGCCGCGCGGATGCCGAGCAGGGAGATTTCCCTCGGGCGCCTCAACTCGTGGGACTCCCTCACCTATCAATCTCCTGGAGGCCTTAACTTCCAATCCCTCTCCCACCTTTTATGTCGACCTTCCCGCCCACGACAACGAAGCAGGGAACCTCAGAGATCGAGCGAAAGACTAGTGAATCAATCTCAGCGTTTTGGAGTTCCCATTGAATTGCGGAAGTGAGTATTTGAAGTTGCTGTGTTCATTTCAGAATCATTCACACTTGACGTTTTTAACAGGATGCCAGTAAGCTAAGAGAAAAGATAAACTAACTGCAATGATTGGAAAGTTCATAAGAACTAAATGAAATGTCTTCCTAAAATAATACTTCTTAAGACAATGAACTACAATATTCCAAATCTCTTTTACAGACCATCCGTACTCCATGGGATATTTTTCATGTTCAAATTTTGATTTTGCGAAGTATAGGTTATGAACTTTATGAGACTTTGGAGGCAATCTTACAAAATTGAACAAATTTAACAAATAATGTTTTACATAAAAACAAATATTTAATATACTTTACAAAATAAGTCGTACAACGTGTTTTTTTTGTTTTGTTTTTTAAAAAAGATAATATTTTAGCTGTGCAAAATAATCCGGTGTAATTATATCCGGTGTAACAGACATGAAGAGGAAAAGCCAGCGGCACAAAGGGCAGATAAGAAAGCAGTGAGACGCGGGCTGAGCGGGAGGGAGGGAGAGAGAGGGGATGTGGAGCAGCAAGGCTAAGGAAAGAGTGGTGAGCCGGCGGGACGAATTGAACGGACTGAACAAAGTCACCGAAACAGGTCGGGCGGGGCGCGGTGCGGATAGCTAGGGGCCAGGGTGGGGCCTGGGGCCGGCTGAAGACCGACAACAGAGATAGAAGACGACAGCCGGGAGATAAAACTGGATGTCTCCAAGTTGGCTCGTAGACCGGGCTCCATTGGATTTCCCTGAAAACTGATTATGAGAATTGGTATACGACGTTGTTTTCGTCTCCTCCCCCACACACATCCAGCTGCTCCGCCCCGCCCCCCTCCCCCTTCACTTCCCGCGGACTGGACCGGCTCCCGGCTCCTCGCCTGAAGGGGATGGCGCAGCATACGATTCAGTAGCCCACCAAACTACCCCCCCCCCCCCCCCCCCCCCCTCCCTCCGCCGGCCGGGTGGTGCAACTGAGTGAGGTGGACAGAGTAGGGGGGCGTCCTAATGTCGCAAGCGATATCAGGCCCCGCCCCGCCCCGCCCCGCCCCGCGCTAGCCCAGCCCTCGTCCCGGCATAAAACCGCCGGCATACCAACTTCGCTACTAACAGAGCGTCCCCACCCCCATACGATGCTCCCACGCCCCGCCACGCCCCGCCACGCCCCGCCCCGCCCCGCCACGCCCCGGCGCGCTTTGCCCCGGCGCCAGAAGGCCAGGCTCAGCCGGGCGCTGACTCGAACCTCCCTGCAGGCGACCTTCCTTCCCCCTTCCCTCCCCCATTCCCGTCCCTCCCACACCACACCATGAATTGATATTTGTCCCGCAACCAGTGGGGACCCGCAGCGAAAGCAGGGGTGGTAGGTGGACCGCCCAGGCGTCGTGTCCTCGGTCAAATAGTTTATCCTTCATTAAGGCGAATCGCACCGCTTATGCTGGCCCGTGCATTTCTTAAAATCCATATACTTCTCACAAATTTTGACAATTATGATTTTTAAAATTCTTATGAGACATTTCTTGAATTATTTACAATCGAATGTCGGTCTGAAATTATTTTTATCTATATTCATTCCAGAATGAAGAAAAATTTGAAAATTTGCACAAAAATGTATGATCCATCTGTATGACTTTGGTTAAGCTTAAAATATTTTAAACCGAAAATCGACGACTCCAAATAATTTTATGGAACATCTCGTCGAAATCTGAAAGAGGCCGAAAGAAAATTGTGGAGAATTTATGGATTTTAGAAATGCATGGACGGCCAGCATACGGATGATGATGGCCTGGCGAGCCCTGCGCCACGCGCTTCTCTTCCATGGTCGCCGCCTCTCCATGCGCTGACCCCGCTGACCCCGACAGAGCGCGCTGCAGTCCCATCAGGGCACCTCAGCCAGCCGCACTGCGTTGGACTTGGACGGCAGAAAGACTGCGGTGCCATTGGGGCACGGGGCGAGCGATCTGCTGCGCAGTTGGGACGGACAGTCCCTCCCCTCCCCTCCCCTCCCCTCCCCTCCCCTCCTTTGACCTCACCCTATCTGCTGCCCGTAATGGCGAAGATCGTTTGACAGCCATTCTGTCGAATGCCCGCTCCGCGGTGGATGGTGCGGGCGCGCGGGCCTCGGTGCCCGACCGCCCCTGCCCCTGCCCCTGCCCCTCCTCCTCGATTCTCCTCGACTCGGTTCGGACGCCCCCCACTCAGCGTTAATGCACTAGTTTGTGGAACGGACCAAGTTCGCCGTGGACTCCCATCTTACTGGTCTTTGGTCCTCATGGCCGGCATTGAGAAAGGTGACCCGACGCATCTTATTGGCGGGAGGATTGGCCCAGGTGTTTGACGGCTCGCCGTAGAGTGCAGTCTAAAGGCCTGGATATTCGCCAGAGAAACGCGATGCGCGTAATTTCTCATAGCACGCCTTTAATTGTCATAATGAGCTGTGCACAGCAGTTGTCTCCCAAGTCATTAGTCAAGATGGAGGACTGGGCGGGACAGCCATCGCGTTTCTTTGGCCAGTACCCAGGAATTTAGTCCAGTTGGAGCTGGAACTCTACACAGTAAAAACGGTTCCTCGGAATCTAAGGAACGGCGGATGATTCCTTGGATCACCTATCCTTTTCCAATGGACTTTCAAGGAACCATCCACCGTTCCTTGGATTCCGAGGAACCGTTTTACCGTGTAGCTGGAGCCCGGTGGTGTTCCAGGTGGCGTGATGTACGAGTCACTCCGTTAGCGCTCGTCCGGACTGATTATGGCGCCATTGGTCGCGCCACTGCGCCACGTGAGAGCCCATAACGTAGACAAAGTCACAACGCTTTCGCGCCCTTCCTTGAGCACCCTCTGCGAGTCAAAAGGCAGTCCGGTGGTCGGACGGGGCGGGGCGGGGCGGGGCGGGGCGGGGCGGGGAGTGGCGTCGCGTGGCGGGCCCAGGAGGGCAGGCCCTTCAGACGAGCTGGCCTTCCTAGCGACTCTCCACGGGAGGAGTGGCCCCTCTGCGTGACAAGCGCAGCGCCGCCCCATTTGTTGACTATGATGACGCGTGACGTCACCAGAGCACACCGCACGTCCAACCAGAAAGACGCGACACGACATACATTCAAATACATTAATGGAAGGAAGTTCAGGCTTTTCAGAAAATTTTGTGGATGTTATGTTGAAAAGTAAGTGGTCGTTCCAGTTTCTGGTCTCATCCCCAGCCGACCGGTCTTTGTCAACCTGACGCTGTCCACTGTACGTGGGAACAAAAACAAAAAACAAAAACACGCTTCCTCCTCTCATTAGGAACACTGTTAAAGAAGGAAAAGTTAATGAGAGTTCGTTTCAAAGATTTCATTACGAGGGAAACACCTTGCGCAAAGTATGATGGCTACTTTACTGTCCAGGATTGTTCGCCGGGAGGAAGGTTACTATGTTTGTCGAGGTGGCCTGGCTAGCTGGCACGTGCACGCTCGCACACTGTAAGAAAATGCCTGTTTTGAGGAGCCCTTTGCGAGAAACGGGTGAGAAGCAGCACGCGAGTTAGGAAGTTTTTAGGGTCTTTTTTGGAGAACTATACCAAAGTGAACCGGACACTCTAAAACTCATTCTACATAATCCTCAAAACGAGCTCCCAAAATGTTGAAACTAGTGTTACTTCACCCCTGTTCCTCGGGAAGGGCTCTCATAACTGGATTTTTTTTAACGGTGCCGGCATTGCCGGCGTGCACAGAGAGCAGCGTAAGACATCTCCAGCGAGCACCTCCCAAGACACTTTGTTTATCAGATGTCAAGGTCAAAGAGACATCCTACAGCAGCCGGAGCAGGGCGGCGGAGACGTGCGAAGAATGGCAAAGTGGGCAAAGGAAACAATTAGAAGAAAGTCGGCTGTTTCCAGAGCGAGAGGTCGGATGGCGTTGTATACGCCTTGGCAAGGCAATGGCACTAGGCGGGGCGGAGCGGTTTCCCTCCAGGTCACACGTCCATTCATCCCACCCATATCCGCGTGTGCCATGGTACAGGAGTAACTTCATATCTCATCTTGGCTGTGATTTTACCCGCATGTATAAGGAAATGAAAATCAACAATACAACCTCTACATAAATGAGGGTAAAGTTACAAGTCTAAAGTATGGAAAATTGATCTGCCATGGAGTGGTCTACCAGGGCGTAAGTTCGTGATCCATACTCGTAAATTTTTAAATGCAGAACTTTTTATATTGCTCATGACTGTGGCTCTCCTTTCCTCTTCCCGACGGGACAAAGTACAAAACGCACTCAAAAAAAAAAAAACGACAAAACCAAAAATACAATAAAAAATAAAACAAACTCCAAGAGTTTTTAGTATTTCTGACTATTTTCGAAAAAAAAAAAAACTCAGAATGCTTGCTATTATTTAATATATGTTTCCAATTCTTCCGGAAACGTTTTGGACTTTGTCTTGCTCTGAGAGTGAGTGAGGTCGGGCTGGGCCCAGAGGGGACGAGACGAGGTGGGGCAGTGTTATCTGCTCAATCCCATTGAAAGGCGGGGAAAGCCGTATGGCGGACGTAACAAGTTCAGCTCCATTGGCAGGCCTGCGCCGCGAGCTCGGGGGCCACGAGGTGTGAGGTGAGGTGCTGCGGGGGTTATGTGGTTAGGTTGGCAGCCCAGATAGCGGCCAGTGCGTCAGCAGCAGACCAAAGTTTGGTGGCTGTATTGTTCGTGGAATGAGTAGGCAGGTATGATAACCGCAGTACTGCGGATATCGGGCATCACAACACGGTCACGTCGGGAGAACTTCACAAAATGACGTCACACCTCACTCATACGTGAGTGATAAGAATCACATTGCAAGTTTCAGTGACGATCATCGTAGGGTAGATTTATTATCCACCCTCTGTTTTGATGTGGGTCAGGCACACTGTGAAAATTTGACTTCACTTTTACGACAAATATCCTGATGATTTTTTCATCCGACAGAAATGGCGACAAATCCTAGTCAGTCCGACAGCACGTTCGTCACTAGTGATGAGTTATTCATCACATATCCGAACTGCTATGCAAAAGTATATGGGTAATGACATCGTCATCAAGCGGCTATGCTGACATTTCTGTAAAAATAATTAGCCATGGAATGGTCGTCAAAGTGATGACTAAAATTTTTACAGTGCAATGTCGTTAATCAGACCGAAGAGCACTCGTTTAAATCGTTCCCTGAAGGTTGGAAGTCGACGTGACCGTGGTACTTGACTTCGTTGAGGTCTTGTCGAGAGACGGAACCGAACCGACATCCCCTCGTCAGGGGTCAGGGGGTGAATGGAAGAAAGGGGAGTAGAGAAAGCGAGGGTCAAGCAGAACGTGAAACGTGACCGTCGTATTTAAACACACGGGGTATGTTAGGCTAGATGCGTGACGATGGGTGGGAGGGGGAGGGGGACGGGGAGGGGGAACATCAAAAAGATGCGAAAGAGCGCGACGTCGTTTGCGAACGTTCCCTCGGGATCATGGAGGCAGCCCAGTCGGCGCCGGTGAGGGTCGGCAGTCGTAAAGAGACGCATGATCGCTGGGTCCTGGCGATCTCCGCGCAGGAGATCCACTGCAAGGCTCAAAACATCAAAATGAAGGAATAAGTTTGAAGAAATCACCGACATTCAAGTGTTCTCCCTTAACGACTGCCGCGGCCAGCGTCGTCGTGATAACGCTGGTTCCCGAGGGGTCAGTCAGTCATGAAATCATGTGTACAAACTTTATGTGATTTCACTAGAAATATTGATATTTTACTTCCTTTCTAAAGAAAATACAGATTACCGAAGCCATTAAGTACTGCAACTGTCATAGACAGGCTAAAAACACTATTTCAACTCAATTGTTGATTTTATTCTTTGTAGTTCGAAGTAATCAACGTAATCATGAAATCCTGTGTACAAATTAAGGCCGACTGAATGACCCCTCGCTCGTTCTCGTGTTGACATGAAATCAACAAATCCATCAATTTCGCGAGTTTATTTACAAACCTTGGAGTCTTCGAAGGATTTTTTCTTCAAATAGAATAACTGACTTTTACAGTGTCTGAAGGGGATGGAAGCTATCTATCGCTGATAGGACTCTCTCAAGGAAAGAAAAACCACGAGGCAACATGAGGACGCATGTCGAATGGTCGCGCGTTCTGTTTCGATGGGCAACTCAACTCTGAGGTAGGCACGCCTGTAACACAGTTGTGTTGCGCGGGTTTGCCTACGCTCTCCTTCGCAGGCGTCCGCCTATGCGACGACAGCCTATCTCTGACCACACTCTCAGACTTCCATGAACATTTTCACAACATATATTGTCACATGTGTGCAACAATAGGGTTGTTAACAATTTTGTTAATATGTTGGTAACATTTTGTTCGTGGCGGATTAACAAATTTCTTCATGGCCATGAACAATTTTATTCATAGCCTATTGTTGCACAAATTTGTTTATGCATTATGAACTAAAAAGTTCATCAGGTCTGAGAGTGCGTGTTTGAAGTAAGGTGTCTCTGGTTCGAATTCTTGCAGTATCTGCGAATCATTGTCCTCCACCGTGAGGCCTGATGGTGTAACACGAGAGTGCAGAGGTGGAGAAGAGGACAAGACAACGGGAATGTGAAGGTGGGAAGAGATACGCTTGTGCAAGGCTAGCACCCACCCAGCTCTGCTCCGCCCCACCGTAGCGCTGAATGTGAGATAAGGAAGGGCACCACCGAAAGGCGAGGAGGGGTGGGGCGGGGCGGGGTGGGGCGGGGTGGGGCGGGGCGGGGTGAGGCGGGGTGAGGAGCGGGGCCGAGCGAGTCTGCTGCGAGGCGGGAACGAGATGGACAAGTGGGTGATGGAGCCCTCGGGAGCGAGCGAGATGGAACTGGGGCGTGGCGTGGAGAACGCGGGGCCGGGAGAGGACACGCCACGCCACGCCACGCCACGCCACGCCACGCCACGCCACGCCACGCGGCAGGGCAGCCCCAGTCACGCACCTGCCTACCTCCCACGCATCAATATCTTACTCCCATAACCTGAGTTCGCTCTCCAGGACTCGGTAATGTTTCGATGCCTTTTAAAGGGTGCCATGCCATTGACCTACGAGGTACTGAATTAGTGATGCCTTCCCTGAAAATTTTCATGAGCAGAACAAAAACTACTCACCTAGAAGGAAAATGCCTCTTCCTTAAGGTCAATGTAACGTGATTGGAGGTCAATATTTTTAATCTGAACACTGTAAATGAAAGTGAAATCCTTTTAACACAAAAAAGTTCAATGAGTTCCAAAGTGCGATTCCCCATAAATAAAGACGCAATGAATCTTTCACTGCATTTTTAATGCGAAAATTAATACATTTAAATGCGATGTAAGCTCAAAAATACAGGATATTCATGGCTCCAAAAGAGTGATGATGATAACATTGCACTTTAACTGCAATGAACATTGCAATAAACAGTGATGGCATAAGGCATCGCACTTTTAACGTGATGATTATCGCACTAAAAATGCGATGAAAACTCATTGCACTTTAAGTGTATTTTTCATTTCAATTTCAATTACAGTGAAGTGAAGTCTCGAACGCCAATTTAGCATCCGCAGAAGCCTTACTTTGGGTAGTAGATCTACGCTCACGCGACGCCACCGCACGCGACGCAACGCCACGCCACGCCACGCCACGCTCAGCCCCGCACACCGAATGTCAGCAAGTCTCTCCGTAAATTACATTAACGACCATTTATGCGGACTGGAAGCGCTCCACTGGGCCCGATCGAACTGGCCCACTGCATCGCCTGGCCCAGTCTGCACTCGTAACCCTCAAAACACCTTCCCCTATCGGTGTGCACGAGGAGGGCGCGACGAATGTCCACCTGATTAAATTGAGTCCACCGCGCCCCGCCCCGCCCCGCCCCGCCCCGCCCCGCCCCGCCCCGCCCCGCCCCGGCCGAGCAGGCCCTGTCCCATCGTGCACAAAATCCAGCTGCATGCTATAAGTGACCTCATCCCAACGATCGGCCCTGATCCAATATCCGTAGGCCGCCTACGGTAGGCGACCATCCGCTTGGCTTTAATTGCCGAAAACGACCCCACAGGCCCTAGAACGCGCCCCCCCCTTACCTCTCTTTAAGCTACCTCCCCTCCCTCCCTCCCTCCCAGCACTGCTACCCGCGCGGTACACATACCCCAGCAAGGGTCAAAGTGATACGAAAAATAAAATAAAAAATATCGACAGTTTTTAGCACTCTTTACCGGCGACTGAGTTTTGTGAAAGGTTTCTTTTTCCATTTATTATGGCATAAGCGTTGCCTAAATAGCACGCGTAATGCTCTGCTTCATCCTTTAATGGTTTGCCGTCCTGTTCCGCTCGTTTCCCAGCTGTGGCGACCCGCCAACATAAACGAAATTGAAAAGAGTGAGTGCACAACAACGTATCTGCCACGTGACCAACAGAAAACATACGACGTCTCCTATTAACAACAGTCTATCTTCACTACACGCCGGAACAACAGTCTACCTTTACTGTGCGTTTATAGACTCTTGTTACTACAAGGCGTCACTATCACAAAGAGAAAATGCACTTTGGGAAAATTTGGCAAAAGAAATGTGGATTATGCGGGATTATATAGCGTCGATGCGAAGACGAAAGCGTTGTTAGTTTACGCACAATTTATAGATAGGTCAATGTTGGCGGTCGATTGCCAGAAACTCTCTTGTCCTACACTGACCAGCCTACTGTTACAACCGTGACAATGAGGTGACAATAAAAGTCACCGTTCAGCCGCAAAATTCATAACATGAGGACTTCCATTAACTTACGGCATCCACTTTTGACTTGCACAGCCAAGATATGAAATAAGCAGCGGGGGCGGCAAGTACAATGGAGCAACGGGTTGACTGGGGTAGGGTGGGGAAGAGTAGTGTGGTGTGGTGGAGTAGTCTGTAATGGGGTGGGCTGGGGTACGCTGCCGCCATGTGACCTAACTCACGCTGCTTCGCAGAGCGGTGGATGGCGGGCCTTTTGTTTACCTGTGAATAATATGCGAGTGGGAATAACACGCGCTATGCCATTGTTCGCACCGCACCCCGGCCTGACCTAGCCTCGCGTGGGGTACGGCTGCAGACACATCATCGGATGGGACGCGCAAAGGATTGAAGTGGATGGGAGCAGTCGGTGTTATTAACACCGGTATTGGACGAGGATAAAATGAGAGCAGACTGCTCTGCCCTGCCCTGCCCTGCTCTGCCCTGCCCTGCGCGACCCGTGTGTTCGCCCTGGTCTAGCCCTGCTTTATTTCGAGGATGAAAAGGGGAAATAGGGGGCCGGGGGCTCGATTCTTTGTGAGCAAGGGTGAACAATGAACGGCTTCTAGCGTCGTGCACACAACATGGAGGAGGAAGGGCAGCGGAGGGCATGGCACAGCAGGGCAGGGCACGGCGCAGCAGGGCAGGGCACGGCACGGCAGGGCAGGGCACGGCACGGCAGGGCAGGACAGGGCAAAGGGACGGCAAAGGGCAGGGCAAAGTGAACATGGCCGAAGATAGCTGGGTATGTCTGCAGGCAAGCAGAGGGCACAGCAGGGGCAGGGCACAGGGCAGGGCAAAGGCATGCCAAAGGGCAGAGCAGAGGGCAAGGCAAAGCAGGGCAGTATTGCACAGGACATAGCTGGGCAGGAGAGAAAGCGAAGCGAGAGAATACTCGGAAGACTTGAGACGCTCCGGTGCGGCGCGAGGGGGCCTCGACAACGACAAGCCAGCTACCAACTCGGGGCAAAGCTGCACTAGATGCGCTCAGGAGCGGGAAACAATGACGAGAACAGCTTATCACCGGTCAGGGTGCGATACGAGCGGGCCCCTTCATCTGCGGGCTGCAAACGGCGCGTCGCATCACTCTGTGGTGGGGGCTGCAGGCCAGGCACTTTACAGGCCCCTTCCTCTCAATGCTCGTCGGGCCAAGCCACGGGGGTCCAGTGTCCAGCATCAAACCCGCGCCATGCCACGCCACGCCACACCACGCCAGAACGCGATCTGGTGGCGCGCGGAGCGGTCTGCCCAGCTATTGTCCGCGCAGAGTGGCGGGCAGCGGGCACTGCCACTGAATGGCGGGGCGGGGCGGGGCGGGGCGGGGTGAGGCGGGGCGGGGTGAGGAGCGGATCATTGGGCGCGGCTCAGCAGGGCACGGGCCGGCTTACTGACAGGATGAGCCCGCAGGACGGCTGTTGGATATAACCTGCGGTGCGGCGGGCACAGGGCAGTCCAGGGCAGGGCAGAGCAGGGCAGAGCAGGGCAGAGCAGGGCAGGGCAGGGCAGGGCAGGGCAGGGCAGGGCAGGGCAGGGCAGGGAGGACCCAGGAGAGGAGCGACTGGTAGGGGGTACCCTCGTCATCTTGACTAGTATCTGTCGTCATCTTGACTAGTATCTGAAGAGATAATAACTGGTGCGACTGCCGCGCCAGCCCAGCATGACAGTTAAAGGCGTGGTATATGAGAAATTACGCGCGTCCCGTTTATTTGCTTAGCAGTACCAGGTTTCTTCACCCGATTGATATCCAGCGCGCTCTTTTCATTCGAAATGCGATAATCGGCCACCGACAGGCCGTTCGTTCCAGAGCCGAGAAAACAGGCCACAGCACGCCCCTATCAGGAATCCGCAGCGACATATGCTTCAGAGGGCAATTCACAATCAGTGATTACTTTATCCGGAGGCTTCACCAACCCGCCATGCCCGGTGCGGTGCCTTTTCACGTCGGGCTGGGTGGCTGTCAGAACGGGGCGGAGCGCTTGCTTGCTTTCCTTCGCAGCTGACTGCTTGCTTGGCGAACGGACTTTTCCTGTTCCTGAATCAACCTGCCGATTATGAAATGGCGTGTATCGAGGAGGGAATGGCGAATGTTGCAGCAGGCTCGGGCCGCCGTAGTATAAAGCCTGTTGAGCCACGCCACGCCACGCCACGCCACGCCACGCCACGCCACGCCACGCCACGCCACGCCACGCCACGCCACGCGGCATTGGATGTGGGCCTGCACTGGAGGGCGCCACTTCGAGCGTAAACTGCGGGGCAGTAGTAATGCCTGAGGCCAGCAGACCATGTGTCCGCGAACACACTGCCTGTGCATGTGTGTTTCCACGTATCTGCACACCTCCGGAATACTCTCCGCTCCATGGGACCTCATTTCACCTATCGCCAGGCTGCTTGGCCTGACCAGCCTCTTTATATACCCCGCGCGCCAGGTACTTTCAACGGCAAAAGGACGGTGGCTACCGGGGAAACACGGTCCTCATGAACGGCTATATAACTCTCCATGCGTAGGAACCCATACATGGATAATAAAGGGACTCATGATTTCATAAAATCACGTACAACTTTCTATGCGCATTGCTGTTCATATGCGGACCCAGGCATGGTTCCGGACGTGAGGTACACGTTACGTGATTCAATATGATTATATAAAGTCGGATCAAACAGCACACGTACTCATATGAACATTTCGTTATTTCGCAGAAGATTCACGAAGTATGTCCTACCAATCATTCGTCATGAAATTGTCAAGTGACAGATAAATCAGATATACATATACCCATACCGAAGTCAATATATGGATCCATACGGTATACGATTTTATAAAATCACATAGGAAGTCTGATGAAATTATATATACTCATGTATATCGAAATATGACCTTTTTTATTTTCATTTTTTCTTGAGGCATGAGACGACGAATACGACTATCAGACCCATGTTAAGGACTAATTTGCAAACTCGACGCTTTGTTGGATTCTGCTTCGAAAAGGAGGGCCACTAGCTTCCGCGTTGCGATGAATTACTTCGTCAAGGCTCTGCGACACAAGCCCGGCCCGGAGAACAGGCTGTAAGTACACCATTCGACACAAGCATTTGCCAAATAGCCCCAACTTCCAGTGGCAGCGAGCCCGCTGAATAAATGGCCCGTAAATCAGCAGCGACAAAACAGACGGAACTTTTTTCGCACCTTTCTCTCTTTTTATTTTGTGTCTGGCAATGTTATGCTGACTGAATTTAGTTCTGGCAATCCAAAGGTCAAGCGTATAACCCCGCGCGGCTCCGCCATGTAAATTTTTTGCGTCGCTGTGCAAAATTAATTCGTAAATCACAGTTTACAAATTTCCCATCACTTGACGAGTTTATGATAAATGATTTGCAGGACATACTAGGACTAGGATAAAGAAAGACTTGCAAACACCCGAATGACGAAACATTATTTGTTGAAAAATTATTCATTTTCCGTAAAAAGACGACAAAATATTTTGACTTTCCATCCTCCATTGACTTACTGTATGTGCCTATTTCATTTTTCGTGCAGCAAGTACATGATCGGTTATTACCAAGAATTTGGCCGGAATAACTGATTTGCATTGTTTATAAAATTACAAATAAAAGAAAAGAAAGTCCAGTTCTGCACTTGAAAGTGTACTTGTGTCAAGGAATTTGGCCTGAATCAAGACCAATGCGCTTGTTTTAAAACCGTTTTGCACTTACTTCAATCCCAAAAGAGTTGATTCTAATACTAGTACTTGATTCCAGCCAAAATGTACTTGATATTTTCAAGTGCAAAATTGCACTTTATACAAGAACTGTGGGCTTAGGCCAGGTTGTACTTGATACAAGACCACATTGCTCACGAACGAAGTCCATTTTTATGTAATTTGAGCGCATTTTCTGTTTATCAGGAGCACAGCGCACTTGTAGGGAGTAAAATGGACTTGAAACTTTGAAGTGCATTTTGTACTTGCTGCAAGTAGAATAATTCACTCAATCCAAGTACACTCCTTTCTGGGTGCAAGATGACGTCATGATCCGTCGTGCCGAGTGGGGCAGCAGCAGGTACGTTACACGAGACGTTACACGACAGCGTTCGCCCATCAGTCCAGCCCGGTCCAGCCCGTTTCGAATCGCCCCGCCGTCAGTTCAGGCCCGACTGCCTCGGCCAGCTCGATTGGATCGGCCAGCCCGACTGCGTCGCCGACAGCCAATTGTTATTATTGTCCGGCCAAATCCGATTCTCATAATTCTGCTCTCACTTCTGGAAAAGGGTGATGTATAGCCCGCCGTCCAGGGTGGCTGCGCGTGGCAGTGGCAAAGAGGGGGTGAGGGTGGTTGGGCCTTGGGGGAGGGAGGGGGGAGGGGGAG
>CABIKL010000725.1:0-19558 GCA_902196195.1 Aptinothrips rufus
GCCGGGGTCACAAGGACAGTGCCGTTCCACAGGTAAAAAAAAAAAAAAGAGAAGAAAAAGCTGTGTGGAAATGAAAAAAAATATGTTTAACTGAGCTCAAACTCAACCGTAAGAAGTTGAATATGTGGTCATCAGGGCAATACTCTGCAATAACCATCCAGCCCAAACACAGCACCGCAGCTTGCCAATGTTAAACATGCATATTTTGAGCAATTATGTGTTGTTTTTTTAAGTCATCTGGAAGACAACTAATGAGCCTGCATGCATGGTCCATGAATTCAACCACCTGTTGACTTGAGTCCTGACTGGCTGATTGTGTTGCAGACCGCTGCTGGCGCTGGCCCTGCTGCCCGTGGCACTGGCCATCCAGTTCTCCCCCATCGAGGACCACGCCGAGAGCGAGTGTGCGCTCCTGCTGGACGGACCCGGCCGGTCATCCGCCTTCGACTACAACGTCAACACCCTGCGAGGCACCCTGTGAGTATGAAAAACTTTACTGTCGGTAACCAATGCCGGCCAGGATGGGGTGCTCCTACCGCACACCCCCTGTCAGGCGATAGGCCTCCCGCGTCGCGTATCGACGGCTACCAACCTTCCCATGCCATGACAGGATTCGGGTACTTTCTCGAGTCCCACGACAATCGACATGCCAGTCCTCAGCTGGCCACGGCGAGACGCGCGGGACTCGCAGGGCGGCCTTAAGAGTGTAACCTTGTTGAGTGTTTTCACCCGGGCAGTGCATGCATAGTGTCCTGCTGTGCTCTTCCCACACAGCAGTGTACTCTCCCTTGTTCAATCACCGCGTCAACTGGCGTCATACGAGTCGAATTACCGTCGCGGCGCGTCGAGTGTGTGTGATCCTGTCGCAAGGCCGTGACCGACCGGTCCAATAAAGAAAGAGAGCGCTGCAGTCGCTCCCCTCCCCCACGGTGCGCCGTCATATCTCATTCGAACTGGTCTGGCAGGAAGAAATGAAAAGAGCAAGTAAAACGAGGGCGGAGACGTCTGTCCTCTTGAATGACTAGCGGACGAAGAGAGGTGTTGAAAAATATCGAAAAGATAAGATTAGAACCGTCTTCCTCCGGCGTCGGAGTCGAGCACTCTACCACACTGTCAGAGAGATCTGTGTTCACACTGGTGCATTCAAAGCTGCCGGTGGAGTCCACCGGGTGCACAGATCTCAGATTGGGCCCAGATCGAGGTTGGGTGGGCGCGCGCCCACCCTTGCCCGCCCGTGCGGGTGCCACTGAGCCCAACACATGTTCTTGACTTGTTCCAATGAAGTGAATGAAGTAGAACGAAGCATGTGAGTGCACCGCGATTGAAAGGGCTTTGGTTGCAGATAGTCTTTGACATTGCTTTCTACACACCAGATAAAGCTAACGTGACTTGACCCGAACTAATCTATTCTTGTTCTTCCTCCATTGTTTCAGTGGCTACCGGGGACCCAACACTTGCATCACTTACGATGCTGTCAACCAGGCATATATCAACGCCAGGAAGAGAATACGTAAGTTGATGGAAGCAGCAATATCCTTAATGTTATGAGCGTCTCATGTGCCGTGAGCCAAGTGCTACAAGGCGAGATAACTTGCATTTCAACTTACGCTGCTTTGAGGTAGATCAACCCAACCCCACGCGCAGAACAGGGAGGGCCGAACCCATCGTATAAATTATAACCAGAGGATTTCGCTTGACTTCATCTCGACGTTTTTCGGAAGTTAATTAGACGTTTGTTTGAGCACAATGAAGGTGTTTCTCCGGATGTCCGGCAGGGGTCGCACCCTCCGAGGCGAGGCCCTGCCCTGCCTTCCTGAGCCCGGCTCACGCCCACAAACGAGTTGAATAGCGCGGACTTGGACGTATGGTGAAACGAGCGCATTGTGTCGGGCCTATGGATCAGCTTGCAGATTAAGATGCCAACACAGCTGAGTGCGCGGCATGCGATCAGAGAAAGAGAGAGACAGAAAGGGACATATCCATTTCATCCGGCTTCATCAAGAAAAATGCGAAGTGACTAACGTAAGCTCGGTACCGCGTCCCTCAGAGGGCTGTGTTTTGAAAACGGATGTGTCCTTCGACTGGTCCTGTCCGGGTTCTTACTTTTCTTACTCCGCTCTCCATTAGCCAAATGGCACATGGGCTGGCTGGCTGGCTGGCCGGAGGAGTGGCGTGGCGCGGCGTGGCGTGGCAAGGCATCCCGATACAATGACCACCATTGGCAGCCATTGCCTGACGCGCCGAAGTAAAGGCAGCCGAGGGCGGCAGTCGAAGGGGACGTGATACAACAGTTGAGTGTTGCGCGGTAACGCGATCGGCATGCACCACGTGGAACAGGAATATCTTCCACAACTCGGCCAAGGTCTGAGGAGGGCCCGGCCCCGGCCCGGCCCGGCCCGGCCTGACTCCGCGCTGCTCCGCCACGCCCTCGCCGCCCCCGCCGCCCCCCGCCGGGCCCCTGGACCCGCCGGCATTAGCTCCCTTCCCTCCCACCCCCGTCCCTCCCACCCCCTTCCCCACACGCGCAGCGCTGGTACCTGCCGAGGCTCCCGACAGACAACAACTACTTTCTTTTTCGTCTGCTTTTTATTATTTTTTTCCCCAGGAAAAACGGAAATAATGGGAGTGAAGTGCCTCCGTGCCTCCCATCGCTTCCTGGAACACTGGACACCATATGGGTCGATGTCACCGCATTGAATTTATTTTTCAACAAACGATTGATCATCGCAATTTTCATATTTAACAAGTAGAAAAATTTGAGGAGCAGATTTATACATGCTGCAGCTCTGGTTCTCAGTTTTAGCTACTGCACTTTAAGGCACACTCGGTTATTTTAGTCTGTCACAAACCGGATACGAGCGTATCTTATGGCGGCCGCCACCCACAGCGATGGACGAGAACATATAGCCTAACGTGCATATTGTTTGGTTTCCAGAGGTGGCCCAGCCTCAGGGAGCATGGATGCCGCCAGATGTCGCCAGCGTCGGAGAGCTGCTCCTCGACGTCTCCATCCAGTTGGCCAAGGCGTAAGTAGATTCAGATTCATATCCGTATGTTTTTATTCAACTTCACTGTTGTAATCATAATAGTAAGTAAAACTGAAACATAGCAAGACATAGGACATAGCGTTACAAACACAACATTTTAAAAATTCCGTGTACGCAATTTTTTTTTAAAAGTTAATGGCATTTGAAGAGCTTTCTTCTTTATTTTTATTTTTTATTTTTGGGAAATTTGGGGGGGGGGGGGGGGTGATGGGGTGAGAAAATATCTTTATGTTACGCAACGCTAGTAGCTCTCATTCCAGTAGCCCGTCCATCTATCGGTCAGCATGGTAGTAATGCATGCAAGCAGTGGAGCCGCGCGGCGCGGCGCGGTGCGGCGCCTTGCCAGTTCGCTCCTTTCCTCTAATTGCCTCATTCATCACGCGGCCCACGCGGCACGCACCGCGGGGGAACTCCTTATTAGCCACAGAAACCAGCGGAGATGAGTTGGGAGTGAATAGCAGGCGGTGATCAGTAAGTCACTCCGCACGATGATAAAGCGAGCCCGCGGCAGTAGTAGTTGATTGCGAGCCAATAACATTAATGGGCGAGCGAACGGATTGCTGAAGTCCAGGCTGCAGTATCTCCATCTCAGACTGTCCGCGCCGAAGGTCATTCCGTCGTATAGGTGAACGCCTCAGGGGAAGCCGACCTGGCTCAGCCCAAAGGTCCTGCAGGACGTCCAGGGCCAGGCCCAGGCCGGCCATAGGCCGCCGTGCCCTGCGTCTCGACGCCAAGGCTATCATTAACAATAATCGTGATCTCTGCTCGACTCGTCCGCTCAGTGACTCCCCTTTACTTCCGACTGTTTCGAATGCCTGGCTCCATGGCGCGACCTGACCTAATGCAGCGCGCGGCGCGCGGGGCTCGAAGGCTGTCCGCCCGACTAGGACGACCAGGATCTCAAGGAAAATCAATAGCCACGGCAACACGATTACTCTGATGAGAGGGGAGAGGGAAAGTCCGCACGAAAAAGGCCGAATATTTTCGTATCGTGGGCAACTTTACAGCAAAAACAGCGTCAAGATTCTGTAGCAATCAATCATAGAAACGAAGGGTTAAATTAGTGTTGATCATAAATTTCGAAGGGAACTTTGAGAATGACTGCAAAATGCGTCAGCTTCTAGTCATTTTGGAATAAGTTTCAAAACGAGCCTCAGAAATACGTTTTAGTCTTGGTTTTTGGCTTGGGTGGTCCCAGAATCTCTGTGTTCGCAAGAATGGAGTGATAATATCCCGCCTGCAGGTACGGCCTGACCTACGAGGACATCGAGAAGGGCCTGCCCCTCATCGACACCTCCAAGACGCTCATCAGAGAAGTGTGTCCGCCCTACCTGGCCAACGTGGAGTGCCGTCCCGGCAAGTACCGCCGCTACGATGGGCTGTGCACCAACCTGCAGCACCCCACATGGGGCGCGGCCAACACCCCCTTCACCAGGTGAGTGAATATCTGAAAGCATCTTACGTTGAGAAAAAAACAATACTCACGGACTATTGGCATACAAGATGTTCTTTCAGAGAAGGCTCTTATTCGCAGAGAGATAAGCTGTTGTCAACTGTATGAAACGCCCGGCCGGGAACAATTTCGGAAAATTTGAAAATTCTGGAAATTAATCGAAAAAATTCTGTTTTTTTCTTTCTTTTTTCCGATAAATGTTTTGTGAAAATAATTTGACCGTGCGCTCCCAAGTTAATTGAAGTTAGATGCTGAGCTGGATCTTTGAACTCCAGGCTGATCGGGCCGCTGTTCGCTGACGGCATGACGGCGCCCCGAGTGTCCGTGCTGAACCAGCAGCTGCCGCTCTCCAGGGTCGTGTCCCGCACCATGCACCCCGACGAGGGCTTCCACGACCACGCGGGCACCGTCATGGTGGTGGCCTGGGGCCAGTTCATGGACCACGACTACACCCTCACCGGCACGCCTCTGGGTATGTATTTAAAACAAAATAAAACTAACAAAAATAAATGAAGAAAAAAGAGTGTCGTTGAAAGTGTTGGTACAGGTACTACAATGAGCATAGTAGCGTAGTTAAAAAGATGCGATAATTTCCTACTATTAGCAGTTCTACAAAAAAAAAAAAAAGATTTGTACTTCTGTTCTTGTTTTTTACCAGCAATGTCTTAAAATGTCTAAAGCATAGTAAGTTTATGGATAAAATTGAAACTTTAATCGTAATCTCGTAGTGTTTCTAATGAAAATCTATTTAACACGTCTAAATTTAGCGGTATTTCCTGTAAAACGTTGCCGCCGCGCCGCAGCGGTGATCGCCTGGCCAGGGCCAGGAGGGCCCCTGTGCGGGTAGGCCACCGGGCCCGGCAGGCGTGTCGTGCGGGGCTGCCTACCCTCGACTCAGCAGGCGCTCTCTGTTCTGTTGGCAGACCCGCTGAACAAGAACGAGCCCGAGGAGTGCTGCGACCGGCCGGCCCACCTCAAGAACCCGTACTGCATGGAGATCCCCATCCCCGAGGACGACTACTTCTACCGCCTGACCCGCGTGCGCTGCATGGACTTCGTGCGCGCCTTCCCCGCCGTGCGACCGGGCTGCAGACTCGGCAAGTCTCCCTCTGCCTTTCATCGTGTGATTGTTGTTGTTGTTGTTGTTTTACTGACCCAAGCTGCTGCTGCAGGCTCGCGCGTGCCCTTCAACACGCTGACTGGGGTGATCGACGGCAACACGGTGTACGGCGTGTCGGAGAAGTTCGCCCGCCACCTGCGCACGGGATACAACGGCCTGCTGCGCATGAACCCCGTGTTCAACGAGTACGGCCTCAAGGACCTGCTGCCGCTCAAGCTGGACATCCCGGACGAGGGCTGCACCAGACCCAACCGCTCCATGTACTGCTTCGAGGCGGGCGAGATCCGAGTGAACGAGCAGCTCGTCCTCACCTGCATGCACACTCTCATGGCCCGCCAGCACAACACCGTAGCCCGCGGCCTGGCCCACGTCAACCCGCACTGGGACGACGAGACCCTCTACCAGGTGAGGCAGGACAACATCAAAACCAGGAAAAATACTTTTTTTTTTTAGATTTCTTTGAGATTTACTCCAAATGACCAAGTAAAACTGATATGTGGTTTTTGGATGTTTAAAAATGACCTTAAAAATAATTGGAAATTGAACAGAACTCTGGCCGCTTTCTTTTCTGAGGCAATTGTCGTTGAACCGCTCATCTCTTCTTTTGCAGGAGGCCCGAAGAGTCGTCATCGCCCAGATCCAGCACATCACGTACAACGAGTTCCTGCCCATCATCCTCGGCAAGGAGGTCATGGAGAAGTTCGGCCTGCTCACCCACAAGGAGGTACGTGACTGTGGTCTCGTCCGGGCGGCCCTGACCAATGACCTGTGATGACCTGTCCTCTCCTGTCCTGCCGCAGGGCTACTGGGACGGCTACGACCCCAATGTGAACCCCAATGTGATCGATGCCTTCGCCGCCGCCGCCTTCAGATTCGGACACTCGCTGCTCCCCACGGCCATCGAGCGGTGGAGCAAGGCGCACAAGTTCATCGGTAAGTCGGCTCGGCTGTGTGCATGCGGGTGAACAGACGACGGTCGTGTGTTCGAATACATCGCCTTGGGATGGTCGCACCACTGATTGAGATATTAGGATGAGGTGTTGCTAATTACAAGCTTTGCCCGCAGCTTCCAGACGTCTGTCTGACCTTATTCGTCAGCCGTATGACCTGTACCGCGCCGGGGTCCTGGACGAGTACTTCATGGGCCTGATGAACCAGGTCGCCCAGGCCATGGACGACTCAGTCACGCAGGAGGTGAGTGCAGTAATGCCTCGCTGCAATTCTAATTAAAACGTCGTTGATCGGAAAGTTATGGGGTTGCATTTTGTATTACGGTTAGGCTTCCTGGGGCTCGAGGACTGCGATCTCCACTATAACCAACTACATTCGTGAAAAGAAAAAAAAAAGTACCGTGACCGGAATTTGATTCTATGTTCTCTCCGTCCCTGTACTCTGTGAAACAGAATTATCGTACTCTTTCGTTTTCTCACACTTTTGAAATATCATGACTGGCTCCGCTCTGCTTGTAGGTCACCAACCACCTGTTCAAGAAGCCGGGCGCGCGCTTCGGAATGGACCTCGCTTCCTTCAACATGCAGCGTGGTCGTGAGTTCGGTCTCCCCGGCTACATGGAGTTCAGGTGAGCAATGAGCTACGGGCACCGACTAGCCTCCCTCCACGCTACTCTACGCCACGCCAGGCCACGCCACGCCACGCCACGCCGCGCAGCTGACGCTATGCTAATAGTTCGTCTCTCTCCCGCATACAGGAAGTTCTGCGGTCTGCCTCCGGCCGACTCGTTTGACGAGCTGCTCGGGTCCATGCCCAACTCCACTGTGAAGAGATACGCCTCCATCTACGCGTAAGTGGGAAGGAGACATCCATCACCACGGCAAGAAAGGGACGTCTGTTAACAACGGCGTATCTCATTAGCGCTCGGGAACGGCAAACTAACGCAAAGAGGCTCGATAAAAATATTATTTTCCTCGTTAATTTTTTTTTGCTAGCTGCTTTACGATGAGGTTTCACTCGTTCCCGAGGCTGGTGAGATACGCTATTGTCAATGGGTGCTATCGAACATGCAATCACACCGCTAATTTTGATGTTGCCCGTCCCCTCCCCTCCAGCCACCCCTCTGACGTGGACCTGTGGTCCGGCGGAGTGTCCGAGAGGCCGCTGCCCGGCAGCATGGTGGGCCCCACTTTCGCCTGCATCATCGCCACCCAGTTCAGCTACTCGCGGCGGGGAGATCGCTTCTGGTACGAGCTGCCCAATCAGCCCTCTTCCTTCACCCCTGGTAAGTCGAGTCGAGTCGAGTCGAGTCACCAGGCCCGCCGTTCTCACTGACTGCCGCGAGGAGTTGACGAAATCCACGCTCTCTGTCTGCAGAACAACTTCACGAGATTCGTAAGACGAAGCTGTCGCGCGTCATCTGCGACAACACCGATCTCATCGACACCATCCAAGTGTACCCGCTCGTCCTGCCCGATCACGAGATGTAAGTTTGACACCAGCTTGCTTCACGGTCGTCCACGTTTTGACGCAGAGTAATGGCCCTATTTTGGGCCACTGGCCCTAATTCGAGCCACCCCTTGAAATCATTTGCTGGCAACACTCGATTCCAAACGATACGGAAGTTTGAAAGTTCACATTGCATACTCTTTAATTTTTTTGTCGCCTAGGACCTGAAGTAGCCTGCATGTAATTTAAAGAGGGTGGCTCGAATTAGGGCCAGTGGCCAGAAATAGGGCAAATACTCTACCTCCCCCGAATTCCCGAAACATCAAAATGAAGAGTGTGTTAATTATACCGTGTCTTTTGCCCCGCAGCAACCCCCGCGTGCCTTGCAAGAGCGGTATCTTGCCCAGCTTAGATTTCAGCAAGTGGGCTGACTACAGTGGCCAGGCGTCCGCGCCCAACAGCGTCCCCTTCGTGAGTAACGTGCACTTGTAGAAGGCTGTGCACGGGAACGTCGTGTGACCTTCGCACCACCGATCATTGACTGACACGTTGAAAGGATGCCGTTAAGTTTCGAATCGCTTTGGCACCTCGAAAACTACTTGCTCAAAGATCGATATTCACGAAGGCAGATTGAGTAAGAGATATACTTGTAGAGGCTGCGTTGGACCGCCACGTCCCGAAATTTTTCATGGGATGATGTAAACCGTCTTTGCAACGCGAGTTGAAGCACATTCCCAACTTAGATTGCAATCGCTTGAAATGTAGTTTGAATAGTATGCCACAAGTAGTTCAAAACTACTAGCAGTTGCTTGTATCTGTTCAACTTGTGAAATGGGTGTCTTGTGTGCCCTCCTCTTTTTTACTTGTGTACATATTTTCGAGTTGTCGTGAAACATAGAAGTTTCGCTTCAAGTTCTTCATTCTGATAATTATGTATAAAATGTGCCAATACTACTTAGGTGTAAATCGATTTCAGATTTCAGGGTAAGGAGGTCTAGCAGAGCTGTCAATTATCTTTTAAAAATAGTTTGGGGACTGCAAAGCTCCACATCTCCGCATCTTCTTTGTTGACTTTCCATGAATTTGGCCAGGAATTTTGGAGCGAGCTGATTGACTTATTCTAACAGTCTCTTCCCAATCGGAAGTGAACTCAACCAATCATTCATAAACCAATCAGAAATCACGTATTCAGATTAGGCTTCTCTTGTGTTTCGTCACCTTTCTCTATCTTCTATTCGTCCGATAGCTTTGCTCACATAAGTTTTTACAATTAGAGAACATTCGGTGCTGACCTCTGAATCTCGAAATCTGTCAGCACAAAGCCTTGCCTCTTAGGCCGCTTCTTGAGTAGTTTGCCTCGCTTTGCTTCTCCGTAACACTCAGCTTTCTTTCTGTTCACTGTTCACACCAGGTGGCTGACGGGCTCTCGATCCCGCACAGCGTCATCGCCCCTCTCATAAACCCGTCGCTCCTTTTCAAGCGCTCAGCCTCTTCTTCCACCACCTTCCACGGCAAACCTAGCATGGCGTCCACCTTCGGGGCGTAGCGCCGCCAGCCACACCTAGCGGCTTAGCAGCGCGCGTTGCACTCTGCACTGTACATTGCCGCAAAGTCGCGCCGCGCTCCACCAAGCAAGCCGCCGCGGCAAGCAGGCCAGCCCAGCTCGTTGCGCTTCTTCTCACGTGAGGACTCTACCTCTCATCTCGCCTGCATTGTCTCCCCCTTCCCGATCGAACACGCTCCTTCGAAGATCGAATTTAACATCGAATTCAGGTCGAATCGACGTTCATGATCACGAATTCGACTTAAAGATCAAATCGACGTCAAACCGACATCGATTCGACCTACAATTTTTGGCTTCACTTGCCACTCTTCGCACATCCTCTAGGCTCAGCCAGCAACGAGAACGGATGTCCTCACCATTGTGCAGATTCATCAAATAAATATAGCTTTTATTGGGCAGTCTTGAAGAAACCGTTCTCGTTGTAAATAGATCCTTGAGATTCTTGCGCTGCTTCTTCGCTCAGCAGGTCACTATGACTTTTTAGTATGTGTGCACGAGGTGCCTCCGTGTTGGCTGCACGATCTAACTGTTCCAGCCATTCAGTTTTTAAAGGTCTGATGGAACACGCCATAAGTCCTGGCCTGAATGCCTCTCATCTCTAGGATAATCGTATCTTTGTTATTATTTATTGCTCATTTTCGGCCTATGCCTCTGCATCCTTCTTTTTCTGCTCATGAGCTGCCTATCCAAAAATGTAGCCATATTATTGTTACCATACGTTGCGTCTGCCGGATGTTTTACAATATGAGACCAATATGCTTACGCTTAAGATTCATTCAACTTTATAAGTCAGTTTCTTTTCGATAGCAGCGATTCGCATTAAGTCTAGACTTTACTGACAAACTATGATGGGCGATGGACCCACTGAACTAGAGAAGAAGAGAGTATCTTCTCCGTTTCGGTTTCATAATGACCCCCAAAATACACGTTTGGTGTATTCAACTTTGTTCTTATATTAAGGCAATCTTTATAGGACTAAGGAGTAATATTCAGGTTACGAAAATGAGAGTGTATTTATTTCCTTTTCGAAGATGTCATGAGCTTACGAGGAGATGGTTAGAAAAGACATTTCTTCTGACAAATACGATATAATTTTAAGTGTGCCTCATGATTCAAACTAATTATAAACGTCGCATAGTCTTGTTTAAATGGCGCAACGTTGCTGTCTTCCCACGGTCCAGATAAACCTTTTAAAGTTATTTTTTGTAAATGTAAAAACCAAATAGAATGTTGCGCCTTCTGAACTAGACACCTACTGCAACCTTCCAGTAGAATACTTTACTGGAGCTCAAGATGATAATATGAATGTATTTTTGTACTGTACAAAGAAATGTATTGAGTAATTGTTCATTTAAAGATGACTACCATGATTATACTGTATTGTTTTGTAAATAATCGCTGCGAATAAAATTTTTCTAAAAATGGTAAAAGGATGTAGTCGTGTACTTAGACCCCAAGCACGTAGTAAAACAGAGGTCAGCTTTGACAGGCAAGCACCAGCGGCCATGTCTCGACAGCTCGCTTTCCAGGTCCCAGGTAAGATATGAATGCAAATACACTGAGAATTGCGACCACCTCTTTGACTATAAATACATTTTTGAATAATTGTGTAGGTTGAAGTCACAATGACTTAAGCACTGTAGAAGTTGGAATCACACTTTTCAGATTCATGATTGTGTTCAATTACTTGTAAAAAAGTCACCAATATAGAAATTGGCTCTAGTCAGTAGTTGTAGTGATTTGTGTTGTCAAGGCAGAGCGCAGGGGAGACTGAGTGTCATTCCACCTGCAGAAAAATTACTCTAGCCCCAACTAGTCTTTGTACGACTCCCGTATTAAATTAATTCATGTAAAGGGTTGCACAAATGTGCCGCCATCCTGCTCACCTTGACGCATACTGGTAAAAATAAAAAGGAACCTTTGGTTTTCCAGAGCAGCGCAAGCCAAGAGAGAGGCTCCAAGGACACGAAGGAGGCTGAGGACCGGCACGAGCAGAACAGGGTGACGTACTTCGCGGCCGTGAGCAAGCCGGTGCCAGGCAGCTTGGGAGCCTCCGAGAAGCAGACTAAGGACAGACAGGGGCAGAACAAGGTCCACGCCACGTTCTTCGCTGCTGTAAGCCAGGCAGAGAAGGGGTCGGGCAGCGCGGAGCAGAGGGTGCGCAGGTCCGCGCCGACCCCGCCCCCGCCCCCGCCCCCGCCCCCTGCTTGGCGGCGCTCCGGCAGGCGCAGTAAGCGAGCTCGGGGCCGGGGGCGGGGGCGGGGAAGGCCCAAGCAGGGACGGCGCTCCCGCCGCCACGAGTCGGAGCAGACCGCCACGGACGACGAGCCCATGGACGCAGATGACGAAGACACGACCGACCCTTCCGACCCGGCCGAAACGGCTGACCAAGACGACGACGCGCCGTACGAGTACGTCCGCATCAAGAGCCGGTCGCGGCACCGCCCGCGTGGCGGGGACAGGGACCGCGAGAAGGAGGACGAGGAGGACCGGCCCAAGCGCTACCGCTACAAACCAGACGTGGCTGAGTCCTCGGACGAGGAGGACGTCGCCCAGCCCCTCGAGGAGGAGGACGAGGAGGAGGACCCCGCCGAGGAACAGCAGCCCACGCGGCCTCGGTCCCGGCCCCGGCCCCGCCGCCCCAAGCACCACGCCTCGCGGCACCAGTTCAAGACGAGCAGTGTCAAGGCCAAGTACCGCGAGCCCCAGCCGGACGAGGATTACAGCACGGAGAAGGACTACTACCGAATCAAGGTGTGGCCCAACAAGGTGAAGCAGTACGATGACACTGACCACCTCGGCCACTACCACCCCTACCTGCGGCCCAACTATAACGCCCCCGCACGGCCCGTGGGCCCCGGCGAGTACTACTCGCGGCTCAGGGAGCAGCAGCGCGCCCCGATGCCCGCCATGGCGGCGCACCAGGCGGCGCACCAGGCCGAGCCCTTTGAGGTGGGCTACTACGGCACGGACAGGCCGCCGCGCTGGTCCAGCAGTTACATCCGGGATGAAGGTGCCCGGCCCAGGCCGAAATGGGAGCGTCTTCGTCAGCCACCGCCGCCAACGACAGCACCGCCTCCTACCCCAAACCCGAGCACGACAGCCCCCGTCCCCACAGCCGCGCCCAGACAAGTCCCACGACTAGCCACGCGACAAGTAGCGCCTCGGTTTCCATCTCGGAGGCCTGCAGCGGCTGGAGTGACGCACGTCCACATGGGGTCGTCACAGACCTTGCCGGCCTTGCCGGCAGTGCCAGCCATGGCGACCATGCCGCACCCCTACCTTCTGGACATCGTCAAGAAGTACCCTGTCAAGATTCGGGTGCTAAATTAGGTAATGACGACCATCCGGTGCCAACGTCCGCAGAACAGGTTCCTCACTAAAAGTTCAAGATGAGCTGTGTATACTGTATTTGCTCGACTCACTACTAAAGTCGCGAGTAGCGCGACGCGCAGTTATATTATTACGGAATCATGTCAATGATCACCGGTTATCAGTTATCAGATTTACTTTACCAATCCCTTCATCACTTTACACTTTCTCAATGAGCCATATTTAAATGAAATTATCAAGACTATTTAGTTCCTTATAAAAAGATGCAATGCAGGTTCACAATGATTTTCATACTGTTGTTTTGGGCGAGAAACTTTGAGGCCTTTGGGGTACAGGCAACTCAATCAAATCTCAACATGCCTTAACTGGAGAAGACCATTCAGCCAAGAAGCAGTAAGCAGCCATTTAATTTGTGTGTAAATTATGTAGATAGCTAATAATTTAGGTATAAAATAAGAATACTAGTCTGTAATCATCATTTCTTGATGTACGAAATAAATTATGAAGAATGCGTAAAAGTGAGTGTCTAAATGAGGAATGCGTCTTGTGAATGCTAGGTTCAATAGGTCAAAAAGAGCAAACAAAAAATATCATCCGTGTATTATATTTAATTAATATACAAATAACTGTTGGATATTTACAATAATCATCATTGGCTTCTCTCCAAAATCCCATATTCTCACCGGCAGAGTAAAAACACTGTATGCAACAGAGTCCAAATGTTCCCAGGGATTCAATTCCATGAAACTTTACAGTATTGTTCTATGAAGAAAATACTGAGTGATTCCAGGCGTGCAGTTCGTTATTTCCAGAGCTGAATTAATTAGAAGAAAGAAAAGACAAGCAGGAGATTGACTGATTGGATAATTTTGCAAACAGATCACATGTGAGCATTACATTAAAAGTGTCATTTGTTACAAGAAATGGATACAGCCCTAATAAATCGCCATGTCTCCTGTGCACAATATTGTCCAACAGCCTTGTCATTAAGTCATTTACATTTTACGGTTAAACCTTCCACAAACCATAAGCAAGTATAATCTGCAGTGTTTGCCTGAGTATTCTTTGTGTTAAAACATTATGTTTTTGTCCCTGAACTGATAAATATTCCCAGTACCTATTGGTATAGCAAGAGAACATGGTTACAGTAACATGCATCAAAACACATATGTAACACAAGAAACAACTCAAAACAATAAATAAATTAAAAATAAAAATATAAAAACATTTTTGTAAAAAGATATAAATTATAATACAAATATTTAACAAAACATAATTCGCTGTATTTCGAAGCAAAGAATAGAAAGAACACAATATTTTGCAAAAAATCTTTGGACCACAATAAAAAGCTTGAAAGATGAACAAAGTGCTTTATTCAGGTAGCTTGAGGCACAAACTTTTTATGGACACATGGAAAGTTCTAATGAACAATAGAAATGTAAAAATGACAAATTACAGGAAGGAAACTAAATTCGGGGATCATAATCAACAACCGGCACTAGCTCAGGAACTAAACAAAAGTACAGTGTAGTACAGAAAGTATGCACATATACATACATTGTAAAATAACAAGGCAAACAGACACTTAAGTTGACTATAGAACAAAAGACTCATCAGAGGGATCTTTAGGCGTACGGAATTCAATACACATACACTACCATTTTGGAATGCAGTATTAGTAAAATCTCTGGAAAAACAGTACCTCACGGAAAGCTATATTTATTAGGCACTGAAACCTTCATCATATAGCATCATAAGCAAAACACAGAGCTACCCCAACCCCTAGTTCTTCTTTCCTTTCCAATTAAAATAAACTATTTCGACTAAAATTTGCACTAAGCTTCAAGAAAATCAATGAAAATTCTAATGAAACAAAACAGAGTTACAGTTACTAGTTATTGAAGATCTTAAAAATTGTTGCAATACGAGGATTTGAAGTTGAGAAAAACGCATGCAATGCAACTCATTTTCCTTAGGCCATTCAACCATAATCTGTTCTGACACAACAAAAGAAAAGGGGAAACACTACAAATGTGGTAGCTCAAAATTCCAACTCTAGAGAAGGCTTAAATGTAGAGATATACAATTCAATGACTTAAGAAGTATCTCAGAACACAGTAAGAGTAAAGTGATACTGGGAGAAAAAGCATGAACTAAACATTTACTGACATTATAATAATGTTGCTCCTATTTGACTAATAAGATACTGACCAGAGCTTTGCACCCAAAGAAGAAGCTGACTGTCACATAAAACAGGACATAGATACAGAATGACAGAGCTGTTGTCATTCTTTGGGTTACTTGAACATAACAATCTTAGAAATCTCGATAAGAATATTTCGGAACTTGCGCCACATAAACACTAGTAAAACTTAATCACAATCATAATGAACTTCTTGATGAGAAAGTTGTACAGTATTCTTACAAATTATCACATGAGTACATTACATTACTTTTATTTGATTAATCTTCATATTACTATGTAATTTATAATTTGTTATTGAAAAAGTGAGCATTTACAACAGAAAGAACAAGTCACTAAACAAGATAATTAATCTTAAAAATGCACATGACCTGACTGCACAATAATATACAGACTTCTTACAAATGTATACACTGTCCATGTGTTGCATCTCCCAAATAATATTGCTCATGTTTATGGCAGGTGTAACACATGGGTTTATAGATGGCTTGATGCCGATGCAGACAGTCTAACAAATAATATTCATGCACATATTCATCACATTCAAACTCAAATTTTACAAACTGAGAATGTTTCCTTTAAAATTTGCAAGTAAAAACATTTTACAGTCTCATGAGGAATGACTGTTACATATGAGCAGTGAGAAAAAAACCATAAGAAGGGAGTCAGTAAGAAAAATTTGCATGAACTGTGCAAATACTATCCATCAAAAGAGGTATGCACCAAGGAAACATTTTACTATTTATGCTATTACAAAATCCGTAAAAAGACTGACTTAAATAGAGTCTCTCCTCCAATAAAGAGAAAAGCACTGCATTTTGCAAGCAAATGCACGACAATGAATCTTATTTTAGAAAAGTATAACATTACATGCATGAAGTAAGTCTACCACAATTAGCTTTGGAAGAAAAAGTTCCACCATGGCACTCGATAAATAGGAATGCTTACAATTATTTCAGATTTCAAATATGATTCTTTCATAATATCAAATATGTGATCATTCTGATGAAAGAAAATTAATTCAGTATGCTGGGCCATGCGGAGTTGCCAGAAAAGAGAAAATGTTGAGCTTGTGTGAGTCCAAGAAACACAAGCTAATGGCAAAGCACTTAAAAATATGCAAAAGTACCTTCCCTGGTTTTTTAAATATCCAGGGACCCAGCAGATTATATAGAACAAATTTGTCATGAATGAAACTAATATGGTCTAGAGCAAGCACAGAATAGATATTAAATCCAGGCTTGATTAAAAATTATCATACGAACTGGGCTCCTCAGTACTGCAACTTGCTCAGCCAAAAAAATTGCTTCACTGAGGCTAATAGTGCACAATTGATGTTTTAAATGTCAGCACATACATGAAATTGTAAATCAATGTAATAATCCTAAGTTCTAGCCTTTGTTTATCCATTTCTTATTTCGTCGAAAGACCTGTGTGCTACTTCAGAAACGTATTACCATTGCAGCATTACATAAGGCTTTGCCACGGACATGTCCAATTTCCAATACGGCTCCGGAAATAATAGCACCCTTTAGGAGGCGTATGACACGTCCGAAGCAAAACGGACATGTCATGCACTTGTTTCTTGTTCTACCCAACCCTCGCTGTCATACTCGCTTTCGCTCGCGGAGTCAGAATCCGAAAACTCAACAGCTACTCGGCGAGCAAGTATTGAGGCAACGTCATGCAGCGCATTTACCCTTTCCACTTCCTTTTGTTCAATTTTCTCCACTTTACGAAGTTTAATACCTGGAAAAAGAAATTAACAAACCAATAAGTCATGAACAACACACATCACTAATATTAAAATGGGCATTGAGGAATATCTCACCATCTCGTATAGCTTTCAGGAGGTCATTTCTTGTATCGCAAACAGGTCCAATATTGTGCACCTTCCTAGCAACCACTTGGTCTCCTGTCTTGGGAGGGGAGGTCTTTGGTGGTGAAGATGAATTCATCTAAAGAAAAATTTCAGGCAAGTGTTTAAGTTTTGCAATCAACAAACTCATTAAGAAAACTTTCAAATGGTTCTGTTTATCAAGATAGAAACCTACCTGTTTGTTTGGTGACTTTCCGATTTCTCCATTAATGTTCAAAGGCGGGGAGGTGGTACCTGGAGGCTTGCCCAGTTGACCATTTGGTAAAGCTGAAGGTAGAGGAGGAGGAGGAGGAGGAGGTGGAGGAGCAGCAGAGGGAGGCATATCTGGCACTGGAGGAGGCGGAGGTAAGACGTCACTGTGGAGAGGTTCTGGAGTTTCATCTCGACTCAGTTGACGTGGTGGAGTGGGAGTTGGAGTAGAATGTGGGCTTCCAGACCGGCTGCCGCTGACAGAGTTAGTTCTGTTCAATATATGACCAGGCAGGACAGTAGGACCATTAGATGTGACATCTGTAGGGGGCGGTGGAGGCGGTGGTAAAGTTTCTCTGCCTGCACTCATACTGCGACCACGTGTAGGTGTGTTGGTGGCTGATGTTCCAGTTGGGGTACTGAAAATAGATTCATCCATTTAGCAGAAAGTGTGAACAGAAGAGCAACAACATGTCACTTTCAACAATTTAAATATTGAGGCATACCTATTGCTGGAATTGTTAGCACTAGGAGGAGCAGGTGGGGGCTGTGATGGACGCTGCGAATTGGCACGCGCTGCAGCACTCCTCCCATAGATACTGCTGTTAGGGCTTTGATACGCATCTTGTCCATAGTACCCAGAATCTTCATAGCTACTTGCATAGCTGGCCCTTTGAAAAAATCAAGGTTAATCATCAGTAAGATAAGAACAAATGAATGATAAAAGCTCCAGGCTAGTGACACATACTTGAAGTGCGAGTTATCAGCAGGGCTGTGAGGAGGCTGTGGATGCTGTGTATTTATCTGCTGAGCCAGCTGCTGCTGCTGCTGTTGCAAGTGTTGCTGTCCATACTGCTGCGTTTGCGAATAAAGCTGGTTGGTCTGTCCGTACTGTGATGCCTGACCATACTGCGATTGCTGAGAGTGGATTGATGGCTGAGGGCTGTAGTTGCTACCATCAGCATGATCAGGATAACTACGTCTAATCTCGATACTGTTAGGGCGAGGTGGTCGAGAGTCCATCACCAGTAAAGCTTCATCTGGGTGTTGCACAGCCTAAATTCATACAAGCAGTCGCTTAGGTAATTATCATCATAGTTTAATTTTACAAAATAATGGTACTATTTGTATTTTGAAACCCACCTGAGGTGTGCGATAATGTATATTTTGTGGCATAATATACTCTCCATGGCCAACAGCCAGTTGCCTTTGCCTCTCACGAGTGTTGTGAGGTTGACGCACTCTTTTCTTGTGGCGACCTCCGCCCCCTTCATTGCGAGGCCTGTGAGGCTGTAATCAGAAAAGTGTGTTTAAATGACATGAAAAAAGTTTTGAAGATTTATTTGATGCAGTTCAATATTTGACTCTGAAATAATGTTAACTCTTAGACATCAAATTGATATGAATTACACCTGTCCTCTGTCTTCCATGACTGAATCTGGTAATTTCTTAGAGCAACTATCTATACACACATAAAAAAAAAGAGGATCTAGGCGAACCACATCTGCAGCTTGCAGCAGGCATGTCACTTGAGCACTTAGAAATTATTCAAGGACTATTAGCTTTGATTCTGGTTGATCATTTTGGAGAATCACAGAGGAAGAGTAAGGCCTTACCTTCTTCCCACGATCATGCATCATGCGCTCTGTATCCTTAAGCATTTCTTGCCGCCAAAGATCGAAGAAGTAGTTAGGATCCGTGTAGAACTTGAGGCCATCCTTACCATCATCACTACGAAAAAAAAATTAGAGAAGACACAATTTAAGATTGATGTAACAGAAGAGAGTAATAAAGCAATGAATAAATCGCAGCATAAATCAATAAACTAGAGACACACCGATATGGATTAAGCTTGCGTAAGGGTGGTGGTTTGTCACACTGCTGATATGTTTCTAACATGGCAGTAGGCATTGTATCTCGTGACACAACTTGTTGATCAAATACCACACTGCTCTTGAATGCCTTGCGCATATGAATGTCTTGCAAAGAAACTGCAGAGGAAAAAAGGAATTGATTAGGAAAATGTAGTTACCAAAAAAAAAAAAAAAAAAGGATATTGTCACATCTGAGAGTATATTTACCTTCTTCCACATTGCTATCTAATTGAGTGACTTTGATGGCCAGTCTATCAATGCGAGCTTGCAATGAGTTTGATCTATCCTGCAAGTTGTGAGCTTCTCTCTCTAGCTCCCCAAAAAGATCCTCAGCATGCCGGCTCAAACTTGAGAGCTGTCGAATAATGTTGGCCAAAGTTCCATTGGTGGCTGCTTCGAGTTCAGATGGAAGAGAAATGCCATCCGGTATAGTGTTTCTAGACACCAACACAGGCTCCACCATACGCTTTGGAAGCGGCATGCTGACCTAAAGATC
>CABIKL010000726.1:0-19547 GCA_902196195.1 Aptinothrips rufus
TTCAAATGTGTAGTTTACTATACACTTGAAGTGTATAGCTGACTATACACTTCAGGTGTGTAGTTTGTCCATGGAGCAGCATAGCCGCCAGCCCTCCAAGTGTGTAGTAACTATACACCTGAGGTGTATAGCACCAGCTATACACTTCAAGTGTATAGTAAACTACACACTTGAAGTGTAGCCTATAGCACTGCTATACACTTCAAGTGTGTAGTTACTATACATTTGTTTTTTCAGTGTGCTCGCATAAACTATCTTCCCTTGACCAGCAACATACAAGTAACTTACTTTTGAAGTGACATACTTCAAGAGGGTACTAAGTCCCCGCCATTTTGCTGGAAGATGCGGTCCATGGCTAGCGTCATATATTGCAAGCCAGTCCGTCTCAGCGCGGTGAAAGGTGAGGTTTTCCTGCTTACAAGGGGCCACCGCTATTTGTGAAACAGAAGAGCATCGGTAACTTTCGCTGACAATAGTCCGGCGGCGTATACCGCGCGAAGATGAAACAGGTCCATACTCGCATATCTCTCCAAACTTTAGGGCGCGCCGGAGGCGCAGAAACGTGGACGCCTATTGTTCCGCGGACGACGAGAAGAAAAGAGGGAAAAAGAGGGCAGAGGACCGCGGGCTGTAATGAGCACCTCACAACACGGCCTCTTCACCCCACGCCATTTTATAAAGATGTCAGAGCGGGCATAAACTAGGGGCTGGAGAGACTGCAGGGGAGAGAACCTTCCCCAGCACGTGACGCACGAGCCAGGGGATCGTCAGTACGAAATAAACTAGGGGCTGGAGAGACTGAAGAGGAGAGAAACTTCCCCAGCACGTGAAGCAGAGGTAGAAGCGATAAACTGCAAAATAAATTTAACAAATTTTTAGTTAAGTCTGTGACATTTGTTGTAAATTTGAGATTAACACATTTCAGTCATTCAAATTTTCTATATTTTTTCTTACATTAAAGTTGGCTTTAATTTAAAGCTCATCACACTATTGTTTATTGATTAGTTTCAGGCAAGTAGAGGTACAGCCCACAAGGATTCACAATCTTTAACGAGTGTAAGGCTGGGGGCAAAGACCTTCAGGCACGTGACGGGGCAGCTCTCTCCCTCTCTGCACTGTGGAGTCTCTCTGGTTAAGACTTACCGAGATTACGAGGCGGCGCTTCTTCCCCGCGAGCTGCCAATCTCGCGATGACTTACTCCGGATCAGATCTATGGCGGGAACTGCGCCTGTCGACAGAAAATTAAACTATTCATACCTTTTTACAGCTGCCACGCACTATCCGGAGAGGAGGTGAGAGGTTTGTGGCTCGGGCGGCAGTAAGTAGTCAGCGCAAGACAACGGGATGGAAACGCTCCATGTTTTCCTCAACTATATGGGTCGTTTCGCTTTCGCGTCGATTTCGTGTCACAGACAACTACAAAATCAGCTTGCCGCTGTCTTGCCCGAACCAGCACGGATTTCTATGTCCATCCCGATCCCGATGAGTCTTCCAAAAACTACTGGTCCGTGAGAGACACAAATCAAAACTGAGAAAATAAATACGCGGTTATTTTACTTTGTAGTAAGGATGTGCCAAATTCCAAACTTTCCATGGAATGGCCTAGAGAGGAGAGTTTAAGTTTGTCCAGCCGATCACATGCCCGCCTACAGTGCAAATCCCACACCAATACAACGCTTTTGTGGCTGATAGTATACCCTGGTCCAGGTACAATCAAGACAAAAAGGATCCGCACTTACAATCACCTTGATTGCGTGACGCTCATCATAGTTTAAATAACCGGCATGGGACAGGAGCGCCTGGTTATTCGGGGTAGGCAACCCCCTCCGCACGGGTGCTGTTTTCTGGCCTACCCTGCCAGGCGGCCTCGAATAGAACCAACGCCTTACTCGACCGGTCGCTTATGTTGCCGCGGAATTACGCTGCACGGTCGGTTGAAGCCGAATTTATCCCCATCAATCCTCCAACAACAGATAAGACTTTGGAGTACAATGCAGCCCAAATCACTTTCACAAACTGCACGCGAAATATTCAGGGTGGAACTCAATTAAAATAGGACACAGCCAATAAAACGAAACTTAAGACATGATTAATTCAACCTCACGATTCCGCTTGCCCGTCCTTAGCCTCCCTCCACCGCCTCCCCTGGTGCTCCGCGGTGGTGTAGTGCTACAGGTGGCCGGCAGAGGTCACTCGGATCACGCTCCTGATCCGACGGCTGAGTTCCGCAGGTCTGGCTCGCTCGGCTCGTGTCTCTAAAGGTCGAGCACACGTTTGTCAGTGCATTACGCAAATGATGCGCGCCCGATGCGCTCCAAATGTTGCATATACGAGCAGACAGAGGGAGCCCGAGGCCAGGCAGGGCCAGGCCTGGCCAGGCTGCGCGGCAAGGGGCGGGGCGGGGCCTTCCGGCCGCCGAGCGGATTCACCGGACGAGTACACAGCGAGATTAGTAGGTCCTAATCGCAGGTAATTTTAAGATTCATATATAACTACGGTTCAAAAGCGAAATGTCTTGGTTTGGTCTTTTTTCAGCGTCAACAATCAGATGGGTTGTTGTTTACGTGCTATGTTTCGATCAGTCTACACAGCTAGAAGTACAAATCACAATAAAAGAACACTCAAAGATTGTTAGCAGTTTTCATCGTCGCAGTCTAGGCAATTATTGCATCTTCCTCGCCCCTCCCATCACCACCATGTGTACACTACAGGTGTAAATTCACGATGTCCGTCTGAAATGTTTCGTTTTGACATCTGTGGTAAATTAACAAGGTTGGTGAAAACGAAGGAAACTGATCGAGAATAATTTCAGGGGGACGCTAGAAGATTACGACCAACCTTGAAAGAAAAATTCCCGCCCGACAGAGGTGTACCAAAATGCTTTCACTACACCGTACAATACTGTATTGTAAATTATGTTCGCAATATTTTAGTACAATGGTAGAATATTTTTTACAGTGCTTGTTCAGGTTAACTAGCCGGACGCTTCGATTAAGAAGTAGTTTCTGAAAGGGCTGCTCCCATATGGCAGCCCGATCTACAAGACTCACACTGCCTGGTTCAAGGAGCAGCGATGTCTCGGGGGGCTGAGGCCGGGGCTGGGGCCGGGGCCGGGGCCGGGGCAGGGGTCGGAGGCGGGGCTGGGGCCGGGGGCGGGGCCTCCTCATACTGTCCTGGCCGGACCATACCGATCTAGTAGGTTTGATAAGAAGCGATGATCCAGTTGTAACCCGAGCCGTCCGCTTAAATCGGATCGTAAATCAATTGGGCTGACTGACCGATCGAACAGATAAGGCAGGAAATCCACTACGAGGTCACTGCGGTCCTTAAGTCCCTCTATTCTACGCTCGGGTTTGTGGCGAGATGCCATATAATTCACGTCAGCTGCACCAGCTCGGGAGGAGAACCCGCTCATCGATACTCCAGGCGCGAGGTTCTTTCAACCCTGCACGTATATGCAGGTGACCCGCGATTTGCTGGATAAACAAATAAAACCGAATCACTGTAGACTGCAAAGATGCGGTGAAGGCAAAGTTAAAAGTCGAGCAGCTGCTCTTGACGCGCACATTCCACGAGCCACCTGAGATTGTTTATTAGCGAGTTATTATGTTTCTTCCCGCAGGCATTGTCCAGGCAACCGGAGCGGAGGCTGCGTTCAGTTCGGCCGTCATTCGCAAGGCAAGTGTCTGGACCAATTCGTGCGGCCGCCTCTGGTTAATTAATGTAAAGAAGACTCCGCAGCCGCTGCATAGGACTGCCGTGCCGAGAGACCCTTGCCTTTCATCACCTCACTTTTCCACCACATTTTTTTTGCCGTCTCTCTCTTTGCACTGGCGCCGATGGGAGACATTCTTTCACGGTCGTGTGCTTCCTTGTGCAGCCCACTCTGAACTGTAGAGCTCGCATTTGCCTGCCAATGCCAAGGAATATGCGACTGCGCTCTCTTTTGTTGCAGCTGACTGATCAGGCCAGGTCCTGACCGACGCGGAAGTGTCGGAGGTAGCTAGATCACATCGAAAAAAAGAAAACACGAAGCCGGCACCAGTATTCAAATCCACTACACCGACTTCAAAATCGTCTGAAAAATCAAAGAAATGGCCTTTGTTACTTTTTCATTTGGTACGAGAGGAATGTGACTTTATAAGTTCCTGAAAACGCGATAAAAGTAACGAGAGTTCATTCCACGATTTTCATATTACAGTACATACTCTGACTTTACAGCGAATGGAACAAACGCCAACCGCACCAAAGCATGGAGGGTTGGAGCTGGATCATACTACACACATATTTCGGCTTTGCGCTTCCCGTCCTAGCCAGTCTCGGCCCGACCCGGCCCACAATGCAAGGCCAGCTAGCCCAAGCCAGCCCCGGCCAGCCCCGGGCCAAGAGCTTTATGAATGAATTGATCGAACTCCGCGCGCGCAGATACACACGGGATGAATGGCTGTCTAATAACGCAGAATAGGGCATGGGCATCTCTTAGATAAGCGCCTCTCTACCCCCCCCCCCCCCTTTCCCATCTTACTACAGATATGCTGGGAACACCCACCCCAGTGCGAAAACTGTACTGCAGCAGGTATTATGCTCTGGCCCATGCACACGCTTCCCGTACACGTTTCAGGGCACGCCAGGCTACCCCACGCCCCGCCACACCCCGCACCGCCACACCCCGCCCCGACACACCCCGCCCCGCCCCGCCACACCCCGCCCCGGCACGCACGGCAGGGCCCGGCTGCTCGGTCCATGTATCGATTAATCGAGAGTCCTGACCTGTTGCGGTGACCTCTGGGGCCTGGCGGACCCGGACCGCACAGAACGCACATTGTGAGTTACTTGTCCAGCCTCAGAGATTTTTCTTTAATATGCTAGATAAAGCTGATTGAGCATTATATGCTTTCCCAACAAGAGCGCATACCTGTTCTAGACGCTGCTACGCTGCTCTGCTCGGGTCAGAGGGGGCTCCCCTCGGGGCTCCCATGGGGTAATTAGCAGAGCTATCGGCCGGGGTTAATGGTATCTGTGCCCCGCCTGGGTTACAAACCTAATTCAACATGTACACCCCCGCACGGGTAGACGATAGGTACCGCTGCTCCCACCACGAGGGCGCAGTACCATTTAAAACATCCAGCCCCTCTTCGCGAACAGGGTATACGCACCGGCTCCGGGAATGGACTATACGGCGCTCATTCTTCGCATGAGAAGGCACGGAATTAAAGACGACAGACTCTATGGCAAATTGTTATTGAATGGACTCCAAACACTTACGACTCATCTAAATCCCGCGCGGCCATTGAGCGGCTGGGCCGAGCTGGGCGGTCCCGCGGCTCGGCTCGGCTCGGCTCGGCGCGGCTCGGCGCGGCTCGGCAGTATAGTGTGTCATCCTTTACAAGGGGCTATTCTTTGAATGCACTCGAGGTGGTCCAGCCAGGCTGCACTCCATTACGTGTTCAGGGCTACGGCGGATTTCGAACCGGCGAATAAATTTACGGTCTCAACTTCACAAGCCGGCCTGGCCTGCACCCGGGAGAGCCGTGCTGCTCTCAGGCTCGCCGGTAAGGTCATCGAGTCGTCTGCTGCGGCTAGTTTATAACTTCCACGTTCCAGTGACCAGCAAACTTCATTCGCGTGCCCGTACTGCTTGACGCAGAGCGGGGTTGCCAAACCAGATACCTAGGCCCTCAACAAGAAAAGTTTTATGAAGTTCATGTGTACAGTCAGACGTTAAACGCATTTAATGTTTTAATGAATTGAATGTGCGTTTGTTTATTTTCTTTCATTTATTCAATTCATAGTCTGGAAATGTTTGGGGGTGGGCAGCGGAATTGGTGAAAGCATAGGCAATGTTTTGCTTAAATATTACTTATTGTCTTGCGTTTTCGTACAAGGAGCATCCCAGCCTGCTGCCAGCCGGTCTGACCACCCGCAAACAGGTATCGCATCTGAACAGCCCATCTAGGACAAAGAGTCGAACCACGGACGACCTGCGTTCAAACCCCGACGCGCTGGCCAGGCCGCTTGATTTGTACACCGTTACTTCCTTACTAACGAATTCGGCGGTTTGTTCATACACTACAAACCAATCCCAACCGTCATAACGTATCAACAAAATTCATTAGTATTATGAACGAAATCGTTAGTATTACTAACAACTTTGTTAGTAATACAAACGATTTTGTTAGTATGTTATGACGGTTGGGATTTGTTTGTTGTGTATGAACGATTTGTTAGTAAGGAAGTAAGCATGTACTGTCGATTTTCATCGCACACACTGGAGTACATCTGGCGACATGAATCAAAGCGATGTATCTCCCGCTTCCTGCTGGTAACCCTGCAATTAAATGAGAGCGAGTGGGGCGCGCCGCGCGGTGTAATCAGGAGGGCGGTGACACGGGCGGCGGGGCGGGGCGGCGCCTCGCAGAAGGCGGTGCGCCGCCGGCAGAAACGGGAAACTGGTGGGCTCTTGAGCCCACTAGCGCTTTCTGTCTCTGTCGCACTCACTAAACTCTTACGGCGGGAGGAAGAGAGACAGATGCAAAGCCCGATCAGAGCCCACCACTTTCCCGTCTCTAGCTGCCGGCGGGTGTCGCGTGATTAATGGCGCCCGCATCCCTGTCAGCAGTCCGGCCTGTCAGGCATTGCTCCGCTTTCATGATCTTCGACTGTCATTCAATCCCTTCATTATGTAGCGCACCTCCACAGAGGAAGCGCCGCCACGCCACGCCGCGGGGCAGAGGCCTCCATACGCCACGCCACGCCACGCCACGCCACGCCACGCCACGGGAAGGACAGTCCCCTCCAAGACAAGAGGCGGCGATACCCCTCGCTGCAGAGGCTGTCCACGCCTAGATTGGGATGGCGGACTAAAACAACGGGAAGAGCGAGTCCACACTAAAACAAGAGGCGGCGATACCCCTCGCTCGAGAGAATCGAACATACGGAGCGGATTAAAACATAAAAACCAAGGGAAGCCAAATCGATATCGATTTATGAAATATTAATTTCTGGTCGGGAACCAGTCTGGGAAGATTACGAAATCCTCCGCAAACTCCTCATTTAAGAGTTAGTTGAGCATATATGCCTGCTTTTCCGGTACAACTCCAGCGTCTTTATGGGGCCGGAGGAGAGTTTATTCCAAACTACGTGCTGTGCAGGTGTAGGAGTGCCCTGCCCTGCCCTGCCCTGCCCTGCCCTGCCCTGCCCTGCCCCGCCCTGCCCTGCCCTGCCCCGCCCTGCCCTGCCCTGCCCTGCCCCGCCCTGCCCTGCCCTGCCCTGCCCGCTGGCCGGGGTCACCACGAAGTGCTGTGCTGTGTACTGCCCTGCACTGCACGCACTGTACCCCGTGCACGCACTGCTCACACCTCACACTATAATTGCTAGTCTATACCTCGCGCACGGACACGGCTGGCTCGCTGGCTGCGAGAGCCGACACGTTTTGCCCGAAACATATGGGATTTCTCCTCCAATATGCGTCCCGTTCAGTCCTGTCTGGAGAGCCCGTTCGGGAGAGAGGTGACCACCTCACGGCGAGCAGGATCCCGACCACGTCCAGTCATGAAAGGCAGTATCTGGCGAACGAGAACCATTTTAGGTGTTTACCCCTGTAAGCTTGTGCCGTCGACTGCTTAAAGAAATGCAATGACATGACACAAAATAGATCACAAAAATGTAGTTTTGAAATGGATCAAAAGTATTACTCTTGGAGCTGCTATTTTATGTACACCTTTGCCTTAAGTGTGAATAATTTGTCAACATATTCGCCAAATGTTGCCACCATTTCTTTCACTAAGTATCGTGCAGTCTAGTCGGGTTGGTAAGCTCGTGAGCAGTGTTGAATGGACAGGTAGGGCCTGCGCTCTGTTTAGATATCTTTGTTGGCGCGCAGTGCTTGCCTGATAGTCTACTCTTTGCTGACCGGACGATATGCGACTCGACCAAACGACTGTCACAGTAAAAACAAATCCCTTGAAATCCAAGAATAGGTGGATGACTTCCAGAGTCCTTATGGGCTTGCAAGCATGGACCCATCCTTGAAATCCACCTGTCCTTGAATTTCAAGGGATCTTTTGCACCGTGTGAGGGCAACTAACACGTGACCACTGCATGTCTCCACGTCTAGCATCTCCAGTCGGCCCCGTGCCCTTCACCACACGAGCTGGACCATAGCGCGAGCTAACCCGACCCAGCCGACCCCAACACGCCACGCCACGCCACTACCGCTGTTTTGGACTGGGAGCACCCACTACTCATTATAATACCCTCCATTGCAGGTGGCACCACACGCGCGGGACTCTGTGCGTGTGATTGGGAGAGCAATTCAAAGGCCGGCCGGATTTATTGCTCCGACATTCCCGCCAAATTATATTACGGCAATTCCTGGAGGAGCGAAAAGCAGGCCGATTTCCAGGACCAGCAGGAACACGACTCGTAGGGCATCGCTACGATGCCCATTATCACTGAAGCAAGCACCGAGCCGGGGCGTCGAATCACGAGGCAACACAAGTCCCAGATTGAAGGAGACCTTTCGTCGAGTTACCTTCTTTCGTGGCCATTTTGCTCGTCCACACACTATAAACACTATAAACTCCCCGGGTGAGTGCATCAGACGCGGCCCGCGAACATAAACTGCTGGCGCTGGAACCCCGCATGCAGACTCCAGGTTCCTCTCTCGAGGGTACCCCGCGAGCCTCGCAAGATGCAGGACGAGCCATTCGTCAAAGGATCACCGAAATCAACGAAAGAACAGTTATATGTTATATTTGAACCAGTCAACAAATCGTGCCTGGAGTGCCCTGACTTTTTCCTCCTTACTCCTTAACTTTTCCAGTTCATCTCAAGTTTCTCTGACAATTCTCTGATTTTCCTTACTTTCCTGACATGTGGCAAATCCTGAGTTATGCGATTCTCCTCTCCGCGAGGAAGCGTAACGGCGGCAGCCAAGTCGACCCAGACGAGCCCAGACCTCTCCAGGCCAATACTGGCAGAGCAGGCCATTCTCGGTCTAGATCTCCTGATCCTCCAGTCACTAGCTGGGGACACTGGTCTGGGAGGCTGGGCACCTTGTCTCACCGCGACGCGACGCGACGCGAGTGGACCAGGATGCTGCGACCCGAGCAGCGTTAGAGAAGCACTCAATCTGGCGCCATCAGAGAGAGAGATGGAAAGAAAAACAAACGAAATACCGTTTAAAATATTTTCAGGAATTTCTTGCGCACATCTGATGTAAATTTTGCCGACCCATCTACTTTAAAATATCTAATATTGAACACAAAGCAGCACTCAAGGTTACGAATGATTTTTTTTTTTCAGTAAATGTCACCAATTTTTTCATGCTTACTTCCTTACTAACAAATCGTTTATACACTACAAACAAATCTCAACCGTCATAAGGTACTAACAAAATCGTTTGTATTACTAACAAAGTTTGTTAGTAATACTAACGATTTCGTTCATAATACTAACGAATTTTGTTAGTACGTTCTGACGGTTTTTTTTTTATTATTATTATTATTTCTAGTGTATGAACAAACCGCCGAATTCGTTAGTAAGGAAGTAAGGGTGTATTCATAGTGTGAACACATTTGTTCATACGCTATGATAGTTGGTGGTTGATGGTGATGCATTAAGAGTGGTTTCGGAAGACCGACATGACTACTTTACGACGGAATCTTTGGTTGCAAGTGGATCTGGTCCACTCAATCAGCCAGCTAATTATGAGCAGACACAGCACCACTTGCTTGTCGCTAGTGGACTAAGGAGTTAGCGTTCTTGTTGTTTTTGATTAGCTGTTCTTTCTTTTTTTGTTTTTACCTGCCTCGCAATTCCTGTTCCACATGGTGACACAAGTTCCAATAAGTCTCCCGCGGCAGCCCGCGGCAGGTCGCCAGCCGGCCCAGTGATGTCTCATTCGGCTATTCTCACGGATCACTGAGCGATCTCGTTTGGTCCAGCAGCTGCCCAGCAGTAGAAGAACGCGTGGGAGAAAGGAGCGGGGCGAGGCGAGGCGAGGCGGGGTCAGTCACTGAGCTCGCGGAATCAGTTCGGGGAACATCATTTAATGCACTTCGCGCCGAGCGTTTCTCCGGAATATAACGCAGATACAATGAGAGTAATCTCCTGCTAAAAGAGTGACGGATAATTTGAGAGTAATATCGGACTGCAAATAACCACTTTCAGCTGGGAAATTCGGAGAAAGTTATAAGGTTGGGATAGGGGTAGGGATAGGGGTTGAAGTCTCGGGTGCAATCCCGTAATCATGAATGTGTACAAAGTTCATTCAAAATTGGAACCGGAAGCCCTTCAATCCAGGTCACAAACGCGTAACTCATGAAGGACGATGATCTGCCGCGACGATGTCTTAGATTATTATTTAATTCTCCTCATCAACATAATCCCTGATCTAGAAAAAGAGAAGAACGTTTCGGCATCTCATAGGCTCGTTTACATCGACAGCGATCCGCAGTATTTTACGAGGACGGCAGGGCACACCCCATTGCGTTTCGTCTATCGGGGATTCGTGTGACATGTGTGACATTTACTGGCGACTGGCGATACAACCGGGGCGGCTAGAGCGTCTTATGGCCGCTCTGACCGCGACGGATACACGCGGATATTCGTCTCAAGACGCCCTCCGCTTCCAGGCAGCGGTCCAGCCACAGAGACGGGAGATATTCAGTTTTACTGTATACAGCTTTAATATCGTTTCGCTACCAACGGCGCACAGGAGGAACACAACAGAAGAATGCACGTGGCCACTGCTAGAAATAATAAATAATCATGAAAAAGAGGGGCATTCCGGAGTGCCCTGCCCTGGTCGCTTCCGAAGATGACACCGAGTGCCCGCGCCCTGACTTACTTTTATTGGCTCCGATCCTCGAATCTGTTCGATTTCAGAAAGTGTTTCACAGTCTCCGCCGAGCTGGATGTCGTTTAATGGCTGGAAGTGATATAGAGAAGGATGAACCAGTTTGTTGATGCCGTCTGGCTGCGGGGCAGGGCGGGGCGAGCGGACGAACAAAGACACGTGTTAATCTAACAGGCATCCTAGAACGCACTGCATTCCTTTTCTTTTTCTTTTTTCTGACAGTTCAGAATTTAAAATATTCTATAAAGAATCAGGGTTTGTTCGGAGCACCTAAAATGCGAACGTGGAAAAAGTGGAAAAATACGTGGGAGTTTACAATTTTCATTCAAATAAACGACAAAAAGTTTACTATTTCAACGTAGTAGTCTCCTGGTCCTCAAATTCCACTCTGATACTTCTCGCAACAAACTTGCGACTTTCACAGAATGGTCCTTAAGTGTGATAATACGATCCAGATTTGGCAAATAAACATGAGTTTCAAAGCCATGAAACAAAAGGTTTCGCTCCAGCCATTAATTATCGTCAAAGTGCCACACGATGAGGCAACCGGCGAGCGAGTATTTAAAGTCCCCTTCAGGCCATTGAGAATCCATAAAAGTTGGCCACCGAGCATCAAAAGACGACCCAATCACACAGAAGACAAGATCAGAACCAACTGATTACGTGACATAAAAGGGAATGAAATTTAACTGTGGTTGTAAGTTGTCCTCAGACCCCTCCGATAAGTTTCATCTTTTTTGTTTCCTACAGATCTAGGGCAGAGTAAAAGCTCAGTCGCATTAAGTAAACGCCCAAATCAAAACAGTCCAAGAAAATTTGAAAGAATGTCTCGAGGGGGCTGCCACTCGTTATTCTTGTGTACACCGTACTACCGGATAACCAAGTATTACCAGGTATTACCCACAGCAATCGGACAAAATGTTGCAAAAATTAGTAAAAAATTGACAAAACATCGCAAAATTTGAGACTTTTGGGTCCTTTCAGACCAAAGGAATCAGTTTATCGTCCAATTGTGACCAAGTATTACCATGTATTACCGATTTCGTGTACACCGAACTACCAGAGTGGCAGCCCCCTCGGCATAAGTGCATGGCGGCTGGCAGTGGATACACAGTGAATACACACCGTGAGCTATGACCTGTTTCGAAACTCACGCAGTTCGGTATGTTTCCGTGGCTTGGAGATTTGCAACCGAACACACACTGCCAAAATGAGTTCACGTGAACCGCAAACAGCATAGACTATGGCCGATACCGAAAACGCAAAAGGTGTTGACATCTGAAGACAGACTTCAATAAAACGAGTTCACGAGATTCCTAACCATCGAGGCCAACGATGAAATCGCCGAGTTCTGATACATTCAAATCCCGTTTCCAATCTTCAAAATGTGCTTGAAATCTCAAAGCCTAGATAATGGCCATCGAAAACGAACTCCTGCTGTAAATAATGAGTGAACTTGTGTGATTTTATCACCTCTGTCGTCGCTGATGTCGGTACACTAGCACAAATTTGTCGATATTGCATACTCTTTCTGATTGTTAAAGTAAATAAATACGCACTACGGGTGCTCTCGCTCCTTAATTAAACTGTAGCAGAATCCCAGGAAGAAATTACTGCGTTGACTTCATCGTTTGTAACGTCGATACCGATACGCCCAAATGTTTCTCTCAATAACGTTGTTTTGGACATCGAATAAGATAAAATTAGTTTGCCCGAACTGGAAATGGAAGAGGCCCCAGTTTTAAAATCACTCACTTACATCCAGTTGATGGTACCGAAGTGTCACACAATCCACGTGGGAAGTGGCGAGCGAATTTCTTGGTCATGATGGTGTAATTCGGTGACTGCTAGAACATCCCTTCTTTGCACCTTTCTGTGCGTCAACGCATCATGGAGTCAGTCCGCTAGATTAGCTCCAATTAAACTCCACGATTGGCGCCTCGCTTCTTTTCTCCCAAGATCTGCCACAGTATGACAGTTCCTGAACGGACAAAATATAAAATACGGTTGCTTAATTCTTTGATTTATTAACTCAGAGTGGATGTGACTTGAGTTTTTCACTCCTCCCGTACGGTACAGCCATCGCGCGATCGCTGTACTACCGGTACGATCACCGCATGACAGTTTGACCACACCGCGGTAGGAGGGTACAGCCATCGCACTATGGTTGCACGCCCCTGGGAGGTACATCCATCGCGCGATGGCTTTATCCCACAGAATATGGGGGTACAGACATCGCGCTGTAGAGGTACCGATCACCTAGGGACCTGGGGTGTCAAACCATCGCGCGAAGGCTGCGACCCCCCAATGAAACACATTGCTAGCCTGGTTTCGACAGCGCTATCAGAAAACTGACTGCGAATAACCAGGATGCACCTCCAGATAAGTGCTGCTATTCGGCGCCAAGGCGAGTAACGCTACCGCGCGTCATGGCTGTACTCCCAGCACGCATCCCTACTAACAGTTTGCATCGAGCTCACACTATTGCCAGTGCCGGACAAGGTAGAGTCTAAGTGCGCCAGGACAGAAGGGAATTTTCCCACAGGTTGGAAGAATATTGCGTTATTTCGGAGAGCAGTTGAAATCTCCCAAGTGAACGTAGGAATACAACGAGTTAGGCGTCGATCCCGCCCGACCGCCCGACGTTACAAAGTACTGTCCTAGGGTAAAATGGCCCTGTCTGGCCCAGGGCGGCTAATGCCAGCCGACCTGTTCGACTCGTGCGAACGTGGAAAACTGCCAAACTGGTTCCAGTCAAGGTGGCAGTCAAAGCTCTCCACCACACAGTGAGTTTGGAAACTTTTATTCCAAGGTTTGGCCTATTGAATCGATGTATCGACGTGTGCTTCGCGTCAACGTGGGAGGGGTTACGGACGTACAAGCTGGAGCTGCTCGTACACTGTCCGTGTCTTATGGGCATTTTGTTTATAACAAATAGATAAATTTGCGCAACAATATCGTTATGAACAATTTTGTTACGAACTGCTTTAATGGATATCTGTACACTCGGAACAAATTTCTTCATAAACTCTATCGTCGTGCAAAATTATTCATGACTATTGACAAAATGTTGGTAAGGGACGTCGAGTGTATCAGTGACCGCCCAAGTTGTGCATATTTACACGAATAAATTTGCTCATAATGCGAAAAAAATTTGCTCATGTTACGAACAAATCCAGTTGCACGATAAGACAGTTCCAACAGGCGTGTGGTCTTGGCCTCTGCTATCGCGTCTGCTGAAAGGACCTGGTATTACAATACCTGTCTGTCTTTGATACTGCCTCCTCTCTCACTCCAGTTGAACTCGCACAGCGGGGGCAGATCCCCTCTACCTGCCTCCTCCTCCTCCTCCTCCTCCTCTCTCTCTCCTATCCTTCCTGCGCCTCTTCCCCGTTCCCACCTCCACACTTGTTCCCCCCTCCTCCTCCCCACGACTTTCCCTCTCTCCCCGCTCTCTGCCGCGACGCCCGGTGCGCCGCATGCCGTCTCAAGGTCGTTAATTTTGGTTCGTGGTCCAGCGGCGAGACGTAACCGGTCAGTAAGTCACTGGGTTGTGAATCGCTCGTTGTGAAGTGATCTACAAGAAGTTCCCCCGCTCTTCGAGTCCAGCAGCCGGTAAGGGACCGCAGCTATATTATAGAAAGGCGTAAGCGAGGGAAGAATCCACTCAGTTGGCGCTCTTTATTTTAACGTCTCAACTACCTTTTGTTGCTCGATTGGGATGTAACAGCGCATGTTGTGAGATTTTGGCATACAAAACCAGGCTTTCCACATGTCAGTAAAGTCAGGGAAAAGTCAGGGAAATTGGTAAGGTCTGGAAAAGTCAGGAAAAAGTCAGGGAATTCAACTTCATGTCAGGGAAAATTCTCAGAGGCAGCATCCAATGCTTGATCCGGCTATGATCCCTTCTTTTCTGCGCCTAAAGGCACGGAGCACTATTTTGTTACAAAGGTTGCTTTACAAGAAAACTTTGTCAGGGAGATCAGCTTTTAAGTCAGGTAAACGTCAGGGAAATGTCAGGGAAATTGATAAATGAAAACTTGTGGCAACCCTGTTAGCAAATGTGGAAAATAAATCGAAATTCATAAACTAAATTCAACTACATCAGTAAAACTAAGATCCTTACATCTGACAACAGCAGGCCGAAGAGGAGGCTCAAGAATTGGTATGGCAGGTTTTGCTCAGACTTTGTGCAGGCTTTGTGTAGCCGAGCGCACTTATTTTTTCATCGACGTTTTAGCTCAAGCTCACTATATACAATAAAATATTAGTCATCATTTGCCACAAATGAATTAGGTTAATAAAGCAGGACTAAGATTGAGGATGACATCATAGAACACGGCAAATCTCCTGTCTTCCCTGTCCTGGCGAGTTGAACTAACTTTTCTTTCCATCCCAGAGTTTAACATGGAATATTTGTGGTCCTTTTGATCATGATCAATGCCGAGTTTATCACGGATTTAACAGAATCTGGAGAGTCAAAGAAACGAAGTTTAGGACACAGATTTACCTAATAAGGACGGAAATCCATGACAGCACCATTTAGGCATTTTCTCATTGTATATATTTGTTAGTTTTTCAGTGGAATCATTTAAGTAGAATTAATAACTTTCATCTATATATTCTATATATCTTGTTGGGAAGCGCGGAAAAATATACTTCAATAGTTATGTTAGCTTCTCTGCTCGTGAGTAAAGTGGTATTGAGAGAAAGATAGGAATAAATATAAAACCGACTGTTTTTGCGCGGAAGCGTTGCGAAAGTTTTGAAAATGTTTTGTAAGACCATTGCTTCTCTATCAAAGATAGGCCAAGATCCTAGCAGATCTAAAAAATTTGTTGAGCATAAAAAAATGGGTCTAAAACAGAACGAGTTTCGTATTCGCTGTCGGCGTGATGTAGGCACATTCCAAGTAACTCTAAAAATGAAACATTGAAGCTTGAAAAATTATTTGCATCCTGCTGTGCGCGTACAGAATAATACAGTACTTTCTATTATATAGTTCGCTGAAACAAGATTTTCCTGGGTCTCTGACCTCGTTCTCTTCTGCCAAATGAGCTAACTGCCAACGCGCTCACTGTACATTGTATGTTACATTCTAGGCCGTAGTTTGCTACCATCTAGCTGTGGAAATAGAGTGCTCTTTCGAGACTTTCTTTGCCAGACAACCTTCTCTTCATCTTTGACCGACATAATCTGATACTGTGCCATGGTTAACAGAGAAATTATCCGAAGCTGTGTGCTAAACTGACGACAAAATATTTTACATCGTGCCTTCGAAGTGACGGTACATTTCTGTGTTGCAGGCATGACTGCAGACATGGCAGCGACGAAAGTGCAGATGAAGTACTGCACGGCTGTGGGGACGTATGAAGTTGACCTCAAAGTCCTCCGCGATTTGGAACAAGCTGAGGAATTCAGGCTGCCGGACTTCAGTGCGCCTGATGACGACACGTTAACAGCCTGGTATATCGAAATTGCTCTCGACAGTGAAACCTTTTTCCTTGGAAGCCCAGACTTTATCGACGTGTACCTATTTTTGAGATTCAAATGTGCTGCGTATGATGTCCTTTACGCCAGTGTGCTTGTCGAGGCCGAACAGTCAGATCCACCGGATGGTTTTCCGGATAAAGAGATATCAGTGAGTTATAAGAGAGACCTCAGCTTCGTTGACGATCCAACCTACTTAGGTCAGCTTAAGTTCCAGAATGATGCGGGCAATGTACTTACGATACGTACTAAGGTAGTAACAGCATCCAAGATTGTGATAAGGCCACCTCCAGATTTTGGAAACGTCAACATGGAAGAAATCCGTGCGGATTCTCAGCGTTCCGTGTGCAGGTAAGAAAGCGTCGTCTGTAAATTTCAGAAGAAGAAATAAATCTAATTCGTTTGTTTTAATCCGCGTTAGTTACGACGGACGTTGTGAGGAAATAATTAAGAGTGAATTGAAAAAGCTATAACCTTCCTTAAATATATACATTAAAAAAAAAGAACTTGGCCAGTAAATTAGCGCAATATGCTCCGAACAAAGATGGGGGGACGGTTCGCCGGAACGAATCAATATATTGCACCAAAAGGGTAAAAATCTATCAATTTGGCGTCATTTTTTAGAGCGTTTCCTAAGGTGTCGACTTTATTTCCCTTTACAAATAAACGCATAGGCACCATAGGGGTCTTAAATTAATCCGTAACTTAATATATCGTGACACAACAAAATTCCGAAAAATTCAAGGGACATTTCGAAGCGATGCATAACACATTTTAAGAAAACACTAGTTGACTTAGCGGTTTAGCGAAGCCTGTTGATCGGCGGAGGTCAAACGCGTTGTCTGTCTGTCTGTGTCCGTGTCTGTCATTTAGCACAATATTCTTCGAATGCGTCGAGATACAGCCTTGCGCTTCATACTTAACGTTCGTTTACCAAATCGATTTTCAGCAGTCCAGTCCAATTTTGAAAGGTGGTTGTAATGGAGGCCATGATGTAAGGGCAGATATGAAGCTTTTGTGAACAAGTTCGTGTGGGGTAATAAAACAGAGGTTTATGAAGAAGCTGATCACGTCAGAGGTGCTTCCAGACGTCTAATATGTGGATTAAGGGTAGTTTTGCCGACTTTAACGTCATAAGTCGGTCGTTTTCTACCAAAATCTTGAATTTAGCTGTCGAGCTTCGCATCCTTTTTAGGCTTTTCGAGGGTGCTGTTAACGAAAACGATATCGTCAGTCATTTATTTAATCGTTTAGGGGTACTTTTCGGGGATAATACACTTAAAAATGAAGTGTTAATATGCTCTGAAATCTTAACTTGTTCGTGTCAAGTTCGAGTCAAGATGAGTTGAGTGTCTTCACAGAATTCTCCAATGATGCTGATCACTGAAAATGCATTTTATGTCTATCTAATGCCCCCGTTACGGATTCTCGGCCTGCTCTGGTAGACTCCGAATCGGGGCCGGAAGGGCCGAGCCGAAAGCACCCCGCAGTCTAGGTTAGACGGGAGCCTAGACCTAGACAGGGGCTGAGCGTGACGGTTGAGCAAGCTAAAATGTTTAGCAAGCTCACACTCTTACGCGGCGACAATGTCTGGCGTACATCTAACCTAGTATACCGACGACACACAATATTTTAAAACACTAGTCACACTTAAAATTTGACATACTATACGGATTGTTTTGCAACTGAAAAAGTTTGTTGCAGTCCCGTTAATGAATGAACGTTGTCCTCATGTCGTTCATCGATTTTTGGAACACAGAGACGTTTCTTCGATAGATACGTGCTGTTTTATGGACAAAGTATTCTTGTTAAAATCGTTGTGGTTCCGAAGAATCACTTGAGACTGTGTTCAAAGAACGAATAGGAAGTTTACTGACAGGAAAAGGTTTTGTACATTTGTGAGAGAAAAGTCAGAAAAAGTTTGCCGAGGACCATTGTACATTAACAGCACCTTTTTTCGGAGTTTTCGACGCATCGTTCAAATATCACGTGGTCACCGAGACGGGGATGAGGTCAGAGGTCGTGATCACGTTGGGCTAAATGCAGGGTAAGGTGCAGGACAGAGAATGAATGATCTCTTAGGGGAGGGGGCAAAAGTGGGCCAAAATATGATAACGTGATATTTGAATGGCGCCTATCTACTGTAAATATGCATCCGTTAAATTCGAAAAGGTTGGTCATGACCTATGCTTTGAAATGTGTGTATGTGCTATTCGAGCCGTGCAACACGTGTTGTAAATATTCAAAGGATTTGTCGTTAAAACATTTTCAACGATCTTCGTAAATTTACAACTCTTTTCTAACAGTGTTCACTTGAATCTTGTCGTCTGCAGAGGCCTCGGCGATCTGCTGGACTCTGGTCTCTTCTCCGACGTGTTGCTGTGTGCGGACGGTGAGGGTATCCCCGCGCACCGCAACATCCTGGCCTCAAGGAGCGACTTCTTCAAGGGTATGTTCAGCTCCAACTGGAAGGAAACCTCGACGGGGAGGGTCGACTTGGACATGCGGCTGCCCGTCCTTAAACAGCTCGTCCGGTAAGTACCATCCAACCCCACCCCGTCAACCCGTCCTCCCGCGTCCCCCGCAAAAAATTTCTGTCGCGCTTTAGACTACGCCACGCACTTCACGCAATAGCTTGAAAACATCTTGGGAGAGTTTTGCTGGAGGACGTTAAGTAACTGAGATACGACCGGGGACACAGAAAAATTCCATCGAAAACCATATCGTAATGATACCGAAAGTACATCGATAGGGATATCGTTTCAATTGTCTTTTCCGATTTGCGAACAGCTCATTTTCGAGGCGCTCGAAATGAGCATCTGGCTGCTCTTGCTCGCTTAATTTCGATCTCACCGTGCTCAAAAGTGAACTGCTCGAAAGTTGAGCACTGCGTGTTCGACTTCGAATCACCAACTGACATGCCACGCACCCCTAAATTGGTAAAGCTAGGTCGAAATTGTCGAGACTAGCTCACAAACCTCGGTTTCGTCCGTCCTGATTCCGAAATATGTAATTCGGCTAATGGAAAGTATGTCCTAAGTCCTAAGGGGTAGATCTCATTAATTGTTCATCTCAAAACTGAGCAAGTCACGCTGAGATCATTTCGTTCAATGTATAACGAGGGGGCAGTCACTCATGAAATCCTGTGTACAAAATTTATGAAATCCTTCATAGAAAGTAGCGAAAAGACTATCA
>CABIKL010000727.1:0-19540 GCA_902196195.1 Aptinothrips rufus
TCGATTCGACGGGTTCCACAAACCTTCGATCATTCGAAGGATTTTTCCTTCGATTCGACGGTTTGAGTTTTGCAGTGATCGTCGTCCGTCTACAACGTGCGACCGCGGGAAGCAGGGGAACCTGTGGATGTCGACCAGCATAGCCCTACCTGTTGAGTTTAGCGCGCCCCTAAGCCTCCCCTCCCCATGAAACTGTCTCGAGTCGCGGCGGAGTAGATGCAACCTGCTGTCCACTGCCTCACCAGAAGCCCGGCAGCTTCCGTTTCAACTTTTGCGAGCCCCGCGAGTGAGTACTTTGGGCTCTGGCGGGTCGTGAGGGGCTGGACGGGGCTGCCGAACACAAGGCTCGGCTCGGTACGGCCGCGGTACGGCTCAGCACCCACCGGCTTGTGCTTTCGAGAGCTATCGATCCAGACGCAGTCAACCCAGTGGCTGCCCCATGCCCCAACCAGGCCCCAGCCGGGCCCCAGGCGGTCCCCAGCCTCCCAGGTCCGGGCCGGGCGGGTGCTTCACTTGGCCGTCCCGCCCCCGCCTGACCCCACCAAGCCCCACCTTCACCACCCCCGTCTCGCTCCCAGAGGGGTTCGGTCCCGGCCCTTAGCGTCAGACATTACGCCATATGGCGAGGACTGTGGGCGCTGCTTGTCACATCTCATGTCCCTAAGTGCGTCGGAAGGGGTGAGCGACGGTGACAACGCCTTCCCTACGGGGTGCACATCGCCGTCGTGTCATACCCTGGTGGGCTATGCGTCGCCTCGCCGCTCGCCAAGTCACTTCGCGGCCGAACATATGGTCCCACAGCCGGTTTCCAGCCCAGGGGGGCGGGGCGGGGCAGGGCGGGGGCTGGATAGCGAGAGGTGGTGGGGAGGGCTCGTGCGCGGTGCAACAGTGACACGGACCATCCCCCGACAGCGGACAAGTCGAAAGCGCTCGTCACACACGCCTTTCACCTGCACCATATGGAACGCAGCGAGCTGCGCCCAGCATGGAGCTAGGCTAGAGAATGCGCCGCAGCGTGTGCTGAAGCACAACATCGAGGGCACCATAACCTCGCCGCTGACCCACTGTTCTCGTCCCGCACTCCTCGTCGTGGAAGGCCACAGCAAGCACTACACTGGCCTCCTTACCCTCTGCACAATGTAGCAGCGCTGGTTGCCGGTGGCAGGCGAGTTGTCTGCCGGGCAGGGCGAGCAGATGTAGGTGCCGTTTGGGTCGAGGCAGTAAGCCTGCTGCACAATGCAGGCAATGCATGTCGGGTACGACGACGTCGACGTCGATGAGGAAGGGGACGACGCCGAGGCCCTGGCGGCCGTCTGCAGCGGCATCACATGCCAACCTGTTGCCCCGTCACCCTAGGCTGAGTCACAGCTGGAGGCTGTAGGCGCCCCCTCCCCCTGCTGGGGCTGGGCCTACAGCGCCTGCCTGGCCAGTGCTCGGGGCGCAGCGTCCGCACGTCGCGGGCCGCTGGAGCCGACTGGCGCCCACCCCCGTCCCGTGCCGAGGCGTCGCGACGCCCCTCTCCCACGCCCCTGCACCAGACGCGCCCCCGCGGGGCCCCCGCCCCCTGTTGCGGGAGGGTGCATGGAGGCCCCCTCCCCACATAGCTCCAGCCGGACGCCCAACGCGAATTACAAGGCGGTCTACGCCGTCGTCGTGATATATCGCCAGCTAAAAATTGCAAGTCCGACCTTTTATAAGGGTGGCACTGTATTGAGTTTTCCTCATTGTGTTTGGAGCACTGGTCCGTGCCGCCTCCGTCTCCACCTCACCCACCCCGCCCCCTCGGTTGGCAAGCGGACCGAAGGGTGGAAGGAGGCGGTGCAACTGGTGCCCTTCCCCTCTCGTTCGCCACGCAGACTCTTGCTGCCACCACTACCCTTGCCCTGCCCTGCTGCTTCTGTGGCTGCGGACACATTTCCCGGCGCACCGGAGGACCGCGTCTTCTTTGGGTATGCGGAAACAGGTAATCAATTTTCCCTCGTTTTTATTTTTAAGAAAACACTGGTTCTCGACCACAGGTTCGATTTTATCTCGTTTGTGACTACTCATCCGCGTCTGTGTAGTGCCCGTTCCGTAGCATGAGAGGAAAAGCCCAGGGAGAGCCACGAGGTTCGACTGTATCCCCGCAACCGCCGCTAGCTCTGTTGCGCGACTACACGCTAACATTGTGGCTGAAACGGCAGAGCGGATAGATATACTGACATTTCGGAGTAAGTAATCGGTCATCTTCTAGGCTTAACTTCCAGAAAGACTTCAATGGACTTGCCCAAGACGCCCACAAGAGAACATAGAAGTAAATTTAAAGAACCTAGTTCGCTAAAATCTATGAATAATTTCGGATTCCGAACATGATTGCAGCCGACAAAAGGTTCGAAGGTTCATGCTTTCTAATAATACAGTCACGAAATCGTATGGGCATGGGTTTGCAGTTGATCCCTTGTCTGCAGGTGGAAGTAGCAGAAGGCGGCTATGAATGTTAACACCAATTTTAGGTCTTGAATCACTTAATAAGCCAAATCTACACGAGTATTTTATAGTAGTTGTCCACTTGAAAGGGCAAAATGTCCACATCCAAGGTTCTCAAAAGGCCATGTAGCAGTCACCAACTGCATAGACAATTTAAGAAGGATACAGCAGATGCAGCTATAAGAATTAATAGAGGTGTTAAGAGCTCCGTTGAGAGACCATCGGAGTATAGTTTAGATTAATAATTCCCTCCAAGTGTAATCAGACCATCAGAGTATAGAATATGTTCGAGAAATAAGAAATGTGAAAAACTTGGGCGCAACTGTGACAAAGGGTTGTAAAATTGACATCAACAGTATTTTAAAAAGCATTTAATGAATGAAAACAGAACGAAGACATAATTTAGAAAAGTCTACATCAATAAATGAAGTCACATGAATCTTGACATAAAACACACTGATAAGCTAAATAGCAAAGGTAAGAGGTACATCTTACTCTTGAATCATTTGAAGTTTACAAAGTCTGAGCATAACCCTCAAGAATAATAGCTCTGTGGCTGCAACATGTATGACCCTAGAAACTTAATTCCAGCCTGGTTTGGTAGGAGGTGTACAGCCAACAGCGTAACCTTCAAGAGAAAGATATCCTACACGAAAATAGTAACTGTACAGTAAAAACTTGGACATTTTGGAAAAGATATGACCTACATAAAAGAAACTGAAAGCTTAGTGATTTTGTTTTAGCCCACAGAAGGCTATTTATTGTTCTCTGAAGTCATCAATGGTACCAAGGTACATGCTAACTCATAGTTCCTGTCATTTTTTTATTTTGGATGAGTGAAATCAAAAATTCAGAACAGAAAGGAAATAAACCCTGAAATATGAGCTGTCTTGAGACCTGACCATGCCTAGAAGCCGTGCACCTTGAGCTGGTCCGGCTTAGCCAGACCAGACTTGGTGAGCCACTGACAGATGTTTTCTCGCTGGTCGCCCTGCAGTTGAAGCACCTCACCGTACTCAGGGTGCTCAATTACAGTGCCATTGCAGGCAAACTCCTGTGAAGAGAGTTGGTACACGTCATAAGCAACAAGTACAGCACAAATATAAAATAGGAAACAAACAAAAAAGAAAATTCACCTTTTTACATGCTCGGACAATTTTCTTCAGGTCATACTCTGAAGAAAGTCCTTGCACTGTAGTTAGAGTTTTGCGACCATTGCGCTGCTGGATTCTTATATGCACGAGACCGTCTTGGACATCATCATCTGCACCCTTGATTGCATCTGCAAAGGGGTCTGAAAAAGAAAAAAACAAAACAGATGTGATAGTAACAAAAACGAAACAAATTTCGAATGGACATATAAATCTGCAATAAATCAATACAAAAGAAAGCTTTGGCAACTGTCATAAGTTATTTTTTATGTTGAAAAATAAACTGGTTAAAAGGTCAGACATCTCACATAAAGAATAAAATAAAATAAAGCTCGAACCATAAAAAATGATGTAAACAAACGCCAATTTACAATTTTTTTAAAATAAATTTTGAGTAAAGTGACATTAAAATATTGGGCCACATATTCCTTAATTGGGTCATGGGAAAACAAAATGGTGACAACCTTGAACATCCCAAACTTTAGGACAAATAGGATGTATAGACTTTATCACTAGTACACAATAAGCAAAATTATAACTTATAACAGAACTGAAAACTGTCAAAATCACTTTTCGATGGAACACCTCGGTAATAAAAACAAATAAAGAGGTCGTAACCTGAAGCAAGAGAAGCGACGAATGCGAAATTAAAATGGATTCAGTGCTTCGAAATGACCACGAATTATCAAAATTTGGAGAAGCTGATAACCGAGGAGCTTACAACTTGTGCAAGCATTGAGGCTACAGAAAAAAGGAAAACATCCCGCCATCTTGATTGAGGAAGATCTATCGAGAACAATTTCTGAGAAATTATAGGCTAAACGTATCGCTTACCGAATGTGTTTAAATTCTGGATGGACATACGACAAATAAATTAGATCACTTGTCAAAATACACCTGCTCTGCGCAATCAAGAACAGAGGATCACCTTAGATGAGAGAGAAAGCAAAGTGGCTCGCGAAAATCTGACGAGCGCTCGAAAGGTAAAGGAAGTGGCTGACGTCACGGTCATATGACTTTTCCCCTTCTTTGCGCGAGGCGACAAGGCGCTGACTCACGTTATGATGTTATGATCGTGCATTTTTTTGATGTTATAGAAAACGAAATATTTTTCATGTAGTTTATTCTTCCAAAATTTAACTATTGGAACCCAGAACACTTTTTGAAGTTGGTCGGCCTTTCAACAGTGGTCGGATGGTGGTCTTTTTATATCACATAACCGTCCGAGATCTGAACGTACCCTTGTTCCCGTACTTCAGTTGTTTCCTTCTTTTCTTGTCTACTATCGTTTTTCGTGAACTTGGGGTTGCATTTCATGTTAAAGTGCCTACAATTTTCACAAGTATTTGCTGTTTCCATATCCGAAATCACCACCTGTCGTATTTTAAGGTACCTAACTTTTATTTTATATAGTACTTTCGCTTAAAAGTCATTAAGAACTAACTGACGCCGCCATTCGGTGATTGTTTGGTAGGGGTTAGTGGGTGTGGGGCACTGTGCCGTCTTAACATTTAGCAGCTTCATTCGTTTGGTGGGCTGTTCTTCATTATTAGTCCCTTCCTATCCTGGTTGTTCTGTAATTTAGTGTCTGGGAAGTTTTGGTTTTGATGGCTCATGGCTTTGTTTTGATGTGTTTGTAGATTTCCTCACAATGTCTCACCGAGACTGGGATCTCAGCTGCAAAGTCTATGTTGGAAATCTTGGTAGTAGCGCATCGAAACATGAACTGGAGTCTGCTTTTACCAAGTATGGACCTCTTCGAAATGTTTGGGTCGCTAGGAACCCACCTGGATTTGCTTTTATTGAATTTGAAGATCCTCGAGATGCTGAAGATGCAGTAAGGGGACTTGATGGAACGTAAGTCTTCACTCATTTTTTAAAGAACCGGTATGATCTAGGATTGGATTCTGAACAGATTTTGTCTTTCAGGAGGATGTGTGGAACTCGAGTCAGAGTTGAAATGTCAAATGGGAGAAGCCGCAGTCGTGGTGGAGTGGGTGGAGGCGGCCGTCGTTTTGGGAGGTATGTATTGATTGATATCCTAACAAATAGTTAAGGTAGCGCTGTAAAATTTGGTGAGGATTGCTCTATTCTGTGGTATGACCACTTTCATTTGAGATTTTGATAGGAAGTGTTTTGATCACGGTAGATATGCCTGGAAACTTTACCTGGAGGACATTGACTTTGTCTAATTCCATTTAGTTACAAATTTAAGATATGAGAAATACCCTTGATTTTGTGTGAACTTTTCAGTTCTCTCTGAGGCACCATGTAATGTAGGTGCCTTAGATTGTATTGGTATTATCGTGAGGTCAACATTCATAATTTGGTCAATTTTAAGGTATCAAGTGGAAAAGAAAAATCCTTATCTTAGTTGCAGTGTTCTTTATCAGCAAGCTTAGTTAGTAATTATTTTTCAGAATTCTAATTTGCTAAATTCATCCTGTTAACTTAATTCATTAGGTGTTTGCAGTATGAATCTTATTTAGACGTGTTTTGAACAGTTATTTGTCCTTATTACAGTCTTTGATTCTTCTTTCCTTTTTTTTTTTTTTCTAATTGACTGTGTATTTTAACACTTTTATGAGTCCATTTGAAAAGGCTCTTTCAACTGTGTCTGATATCTGACTTGAGAACACCACCGCTTTTTCTCCAATGAGATTTAAATGAAATATGGCGGGTTTCCAGGGCATTACCACCAGACATCTCCCTGTTATTGCTACCAACATGACATCCCACGCCGCTACACTTCGGTTCGCAGTCAGCGTTTTGCTACACTTCTCTTCACTCTGGACTCTGATTTGTGTTTTGGGGTTGGACCGTTATTTGATATTATTCAGTACAACTTAACTGTGGGTAAACCACAAATGAAAGAAGTAATGTGCTATTATTAGATTGATTGGTTGGTAAGTTTTAAAATTTGAAGGCCCAACCTCACAGCACGACAAAGTGGTGTAGACCACATATCAGAAAGTCCTTTGGTCCACCTGTTCTTCGTTCTTCCCTCCATCGTGTTACGCTGTGGAAGGAAAGAATCGACTAGACCATCGCTGCGGCATCTCCATGGTCCTCTACAACAACTCATCCTCCCGCCCGTCCCCCCGCCATTCGCCCGCCAGTCCATCTCTGCCCAACTATTACTGCCCCAGCGCACCCACGCACGCACGCTCCACCACGCCACGCACGCTCTCTCTTCGCTGGCAAACGAGTCTGGTATTATGCTACGTGAAGCTCTAAGGATAGCGGAGTTCGCATCACCTGAGATGTTGGGCTTTTGGTACTTTTGACTTCATAGTAATAGCAAAATATGAAATTCACTCTATGTACTTGATTTTAATTTTGTAGAATTTAATGTTACTGAGCCTCATCTCAGGTGGTGCAAGCTATATCGGTGGGATTATTTCTTTCCTATTGATTTTGTAGATTCTTACCTTCTGTGGGGTGCAGTATCTCTCAAATCGCTGGGGCAGGCCCTATAATTAAATAACTGCTGCTGCTGTTCAGCAGTTTTTTTTTATGTATGTTTGTCAACAAGAAAAGGATTCCTGACTGCAATTTCTTGTATTTGCTATTCATGTCTTTGCCAATTGAGAAATTAATTTCTTTGCAAGAAAAGAGTTAAAGTCATTAAAAGCACTAAGAATTGAGTTTTCTGTTTTGGGGCTTAATTTAGATGCAATAGCCAAACAAGAGTTTAATAAGTACCTGATTAGTTTCATTTTTTTCTCAGCTGAATATTTGAAGGTACTTTGCTTAATTCGAACTTTTTCTTTTGGTATTGAACATCAGTGTTACTTAACCTAGCGCATATTTATTTAACAATTTTGGACATGACAGAATTATTTTAATTAGCATATCCTTTCTTCTGCATTTCTTTGAGAGGCAAGGATATTTTTGTGCTTAGAAGTGCCTCATGTGTTGCTTCCGACTCATCATTCTGTCATTTCTCAGGTCTCGTTCGCGCTCTCCGCGCCGTCGTTCGCTGAGTCGCTCCCGATCCCGAAGCCGCTCGCGCAGATCTCGTTCCGGCTCACGTGACCGCAGGTACTAGTGAAGTGGAGGACATGGAAGATTGTGGAATGGTAAATTCCCTTCTTTGCACTCTTCCACATGTCTGCAGTATTTTAATTTGATTATACTCTAATGCCAGTTTTCCATTTTGTGCAGGTAAACTGCCTGGAGGGGATATCAAGTTTCTCAAGAATGTTCTCGAAACCCTCATGCGTAGGTTTTGTTTACTCACTCAGACATATATGTATTCGTACATAAGTTGTGTTGCAATCATTCCTATATCATCTTTACTTTTTTTATTTTTGTCAGACATTATAAATGAGTGTCTGCATATCTAGTTCTTAATGCCTTCTTGTGAGGTTGATGCAGTTTTGATCCATTTTCTGTCCAGTGGAAAGTAGGAAAATGTTATTTGTTTTTCATATCCAGTGTTACCATTAAGAGCAGTTGTCATCTGATGCTCATATTTATTGAAAGTTTAGCTTTTTCCCTTAACAGCGAAGACAAAATAATTGTGATATGGGTTGTTTGTTTTAAAAATCCATTTTAAACCCATTGATTTAAGACTTTTGACATAAATGTAGAATTAATAGGCTTTGTGTTTGCTCTGTGTTTTCAGTTATGCCCTGATAACACTGTTTCCTTAATTGAGTTCTTTTAATATGTAAAAGATATAACCCAGAACTTGTATATTACAATAATAATAATCATTACCATGCTAAGCCTCAATTGCTATTTGATTTTTAATTTCCTCTCCTGATATCTGTCAAAAATGAGAAAGCAGACGAAAAAAAAATTAAAAGCAGAAGAAATACGCTCTATTACATCATAGATAAGTCATTTCAAATTCTGCATGTGATAAGGCACAATTAGGGATTAAGATAATGCAGAAAAATTCAAAGGAACTAATTTCGTAAAGGCAAAGGTGCATTAAAGCTCCTTTTCATTTAATCTGCATTGAGATCATGCTGAGTTACGCAATGAGAAGTTACTTACAAAATTCAGTGGAAGAAGTGGATTTATTTTCACCATCAAATGTAATTTAGACGGCCACCTGCCTCTACGCCCAAATAGTATAAATCGATCTCATGGATCCGGGCTTCCCCACCAGCCCTGGTGCTGCGACTAGATGTAAACAATGTTATTCACAGAATGATTAAGTACAGTACGGGTCACTATTCGCACTTCCTCAATTGACACTGGCCAAACCAAACAACAACGTACAATTTGAAGCCAACAGTAGTAAACGTGATAAATCTGTTCTTAAAGAAAATTGTGTTGATAGTAACCTGTCATTTCTCAAGGAGTTCCTTATTATATGAGCAAGAAAAAGAACTTTTAAGAAATTTCCCTCTTAACATGACTGAAGGAGATACAGTACAGTTGTGTGTTGATGAAAACATCACAACTTTAAACCTTCCAGTTTTTGGTAAGGATACTTTTTAAATATGTCTGTCTGTCTGTCTTTTTTTCCGTATCTTTTTGAGAGCAAATAAAAATTAAAAATTGTAAGTGAAAATAATTCTTTGTAGTGTGCAGCATTTGTGGTGACGACCATGAAACAGAAAATTGTTCAGTGACCCAAAATCTCAAGGTGGTGAGTAGCTCTGTCGCAAGTCCTCAATGTATCTCATCTTTTGGGTGTTAAATTCCTTTTCTGAAACCTTTATATGCTTGCTTAGATTCAAGATTCGAAGGTTTTGTCTAGAGCAAGACTTACCCTACCGAAAGACTTCACTGTTAAGACTCTTGCAGATGGCTCCACCACTGTTGTCACGAATGTGAGGATTGAGCCCAACACTCAGTTTGGTCCCTTTCAAGCACCTTTGTCCCTTGACATGCATCCTGCCACATCATTTCCACTTAAGGTAACTAACTACTGATCTGCTGTGTGTCCTTTTATACAGATTTTGTTGACATCGTGTTCATGCATGCTTGCTTGAAGCAAATCTTCAGGATAAAAGTGCAGAAATTGTGTGAAAGTTTGGTTCAATTGGTTTTATTATTGTATATTTCTACATATTTATATTGCATTTATACAAGAAAGCATTCATCCAAAATATGATGAAAGCTAATCTGTATATGTGTCTTTTAAGGTTTTTTCAAGAAGCTCAGGACATGGATATTATTTAGATACTACGGATGAAGAGTCTTGTAACTGGATGTGTCTTGTAGCAACGGCAACAAACTCAAGAGAACAAAATCTCATATGTTACGATGTAAGTACACAATGGTGGTGTGTGTTTTGGTTTCTAGAATTTGAGTTCCCTCATATTTACAACCGTGTTTTGCAGGTAAAGCAGCAGATTTATTTTACAACAACAAGAGATGTGCTACCTGGTGAAGACCTCCGTGTGTGGTATGCATTGTATTATGGTCTGAAGCTGCAAGCTTTACCACTCACAGATGACTCCACATATGAGGTAATATTGTTAATTGTTGTTTTTTATGCTTCATTCTTCTTTCATATGGTAGAAGTTTGTTTGTGATCGAAATCGGATGAATATGCATAGTTTATACAGAAAGGGTGTGAAAACATCAGAACCTGATCCTTTTGCCAAATCTATCAGTGCTCCTTAAAAAAGAAAAAAATTGTCTTAAAAAAGTTTCCTCATGAGATACTTGAAGTTAGAGTTTGCATAATTATATGAAAAATAAAGAATCGCTTTTTTCTCTGAAATTTAGTTTGATTTGGCTGATGAAGAAGTAGAGGGAAGAATTAAATCCAGCAGTGAAGCATCTTTAATTTTTGGTGAGCATTTACAGAGCTGATTTTATTTTTCTGTTATTATTGTATTTTAAAAGGTGATAGTAAGAAAGTAGTTTAGAAATCTGTCAAGAGATGGAAAAAGAAGATGTCTTGAAGACTCATAGAAAAGATGATGGGAACACACAAGCTTGTCCACTTTTTTCACTTTGAGCTACATTTATGCCTATTTCTCTTCTTACTATATAGGTAAGGACCTGCTTCAGACATTGGCACAGCACCTGCCAGCTCATGCACTTGGAGCTTCAGGAGAAAGAGATGTATGGATGTGCCAACTATGTGCGGGCCAGGAATCAAATGTTGCAAGTTATGCACGACATCTTATGAATCACTACCGCCAACAAGTTTATGATAATAGGCATCCTCAATGCAGATTTTGTTCAAAGCGCTTTTATGGTAAAAAGGTAATGCTACATTCAAATTATGAAGAGCGCATTAGCTTTGTTTGAATTTTACCAGATTTTGTTCTTAGGTGCTGGAGCAGCATATGATTAAAGCTCATAATTTTGAATTAGAACATAATGGTACTTCTACTTTTATGGAATCTGGAGAGAGTTTACAGGTTAGTCGAGAGTAAAACCTTAAATATGTGATCGGAATTTCCTTCCTTTGTTGGTCTGAAGAATGAAGAGGTGTCTTCTAAACGAAAAAAAAAGGAATTTTTTAAAAATATGGATTGCATTAAATTAATGCCCTGTTTTTTGTATTTGTTACAGTTATTAGTAGCATGTGATCCCTGTGCAGGAAAGAGTACCAATGACGATGAGAAAGGTGCTAGTTCAAACAAAGAATTTTTGAGTGAAGAAGAAGTGAATACAACTTTTGCTGCTGCTGACACCTATGTTGACTCAAGCCTGCATAATGTCTGGACTATCAATGAACCTCAGAATCAGAGTGAGGAGTCCATCAGATCTAACAATTTGGTGAACGGGTCTGCTGTACATAAGGAAATGGAAAACGTTGAATCTGTGACCTTTGCTGCCATTACCCAGCCACATGAGACGCCTGAGATATCAAGAAAACTGGAAGACGGTAAAAAGAGGAACTCATCATCTACAGATTCAAATCCCTCAATATGTAATGATGTGTCTTGTTCAGAACCCAGTTCGTTGTCATCCAATAACCACCTCGGCCTGTCCGCAAATGCCAAGACATGTACCTCTCCTGAGGAAATGAAAGAGCGAAATGTTAACAGTGATCTTCAGTTTGGTGAACCATTTATTATTCATTCTAATACAGAATCTAGTCTTCCATCATCATTTGATTTTGATAGAACTCCGTCAATTGACATGAGTCTAGAAAGTGGAGAATCTTTAACTTTCATAATGGTCAAACCATCTGGTAGAAATGAAGTACCAGTTCAGTATGCAAATGGGACCATTAATTTCTGTAATGTTTCTGATTTACAGTCAGACATCAATAGCTCAAATGATTTTACTCAAGAAAATTCAGTCACAGCTTGCCCAAACCCTAACGATGATTTAACTCAAGAAAAAGTGTCATCATATAAGTGTGATATATGCCAAAAGTCTTTTGAAAAATGTTCTTATCTGTATCGTCATCTCCGCAAGCATACAGGGGAATTTACGTGTGTTTCCTGCTTGGCTGTTTTTGCTCGCAAGGAAAATTTGAAAGCACATACCTGTTCTCAACCAAAGGAATGGTTTCCTTGTCCAACATGTGGCAAAAAGTTTTCAGCAAAAAAATACCTTCAAAGGCACATCCCAATACATACTGGGGAGTTTACATGTCTTGAATGCAAACGCTGCTTTGTGTCTCGACTCTCTTTGAAGGTTCATCGCTGTCCAGGTTGTAAAAACACTTCTGCAAAATCTAAAGTAACATGCTTTATGTGTGAACATGAATTTGATACAGAACTCAAACTGCAGTCACATCTCAAAGTCCATTCTACTTCAGACACAAGTCGAAGGCATCCAAACTCCTCCAGACTATCAGTATGCAAATCCCGTCATTTGCAGAGGCAAGGGAGCAAGAAAAGCAAAATTAAGGAACTTGAAGTAGACCAGGCTGAGACATCAAAAGGAAAGGTTTTTATCTGTGAGGTGTGTGGTGCCTTATTTAGAAGTTCCTCAAGTATGAAAACTCATAGATTCTTGCATGGAGAAAGGAAGTTTGAATGTGAAATTTGCAAAAAACGGTTTCACAGAAAAGATGTTTTACAAGAGCACTTAACTGTTCACCAAAAACCAAATTTCCCTTGTCAAATTTGTGGGAAAAAGTACAAAACCAAGAAGTCCTTGTATGTTCATACCCTTATTCATAATGGCTCTAAGCGTTTTGCCTGTGGAGAGTGTGGAAAAGAATTTTTTCAGAAAGGAAATCTCTTTAAACACGTTCAGACTCATACAACAGAGAGAATGTTTGCATGTTGTTATTGCAGTAAATCCTTTACCTCAAAGGAATACTTCAATATTCATGTGTTAACACATACTCAAGGAAAAATTCACAGCTGTCATACTTGCAAAAAGAGCTTTGTAAAGGTTTGCATCTTATGATTTATCATTTGGATTACTTAAGTCTGAATGACATCATGTATCTTTTCTTACTTTTTCTCTTTCAGAAACATATGCTTGATTCTCATATTCAGTTGTTCCACTCTAATCGTGGATTCCTCTGCAAGTTCTGCAATAGTGTCATCAGACATAAACATTCTGTCCGTCGCCATTTAGAATTGAGGCACAGTGATAATCGTGAAGAATGGTCTGCTCCTGGGTTCATTGATCTTTTACTTGCCGAGCTTCCCCAAAGTTTAATACAACTTGCTGGTGATGCAAGGTTGACACCATCACAACAACAAGAACGTCAGCAATTGTTAGAATCATTAAGAAAGCAGCACTTCCAGAACAAAACTCTACAAAATGCAGGTTGGCATACTTTTAATTACAGCTGTTATCAAGGTCGGCACTTAGTCCGTGGATTAATAATACTTCTTTTCTTAATTTCTTCTTCTTTTTTTTTTTTTTTGCAGCGTCTCTGGATTTGGAATCATCTCTTAAGTCAACCTCAAACCAACAAACAAGCCAACTCACTCAGGTTGACTGGGACACTACTTAGGCTAAGAATTTTGAAATTTTGTGCAATAACTTTGTGAGTAAAATCTTTTTTGTTACAGGGAGATCCGCTCATAATGCTTGAATCACCACAACAGTTGACTTTTATTGACAATTTCTTACCTGATTATGATCAACCTCAGGCATCAATGGTTGCTGGCCAGTCGCTGATGATATCAGGGGATGTGCAAGGTATGTACTGTTAACTTTGATTGTAGTACAAAAGAAATATGAGTGCAGTATCTCATAAATTTCTAAAACCAATGAACATTCAATTTCAGCAGCACAAGGTGAAATATTATTTACACTAATAGACCAAGAAGCTCTGAAAGATAGCACTACCAAAAATACTCCCGTTCTTACTTCGGCTGCTTTGGGTAGTGAAATGATAGGTCTAGATCCAGGTTTGTAACTATTTAGCTTATTTTTTTAAAATGAGAATTGTTGCTTTGGGGAACCTACACAGATCATGTAGTTTGGAATTTTGACTATCTTGGATACTCCCTTCCACCTTCATGGTGCTATTTTGCCTATGTCGCCCATGCTAAAGCATAGGGTAGTGGTTTTAAAGCCAACCCCCACCTCCCCTTAACTGCACCATGTGGTTTGTGTATGTTTCCTTGCTTTACATAAGAAATTGTTAACACTTCTTAATTTCTAGGAACCACTTTCATGATGGAAGATGGAAATAGCAGCAATGGTGTTCTGTTGTACGTGGTGGAAACTTCTAATGGTGATGACGTTAATTCTCAAGATCTAGTGTGGTGTAACAATGTAGTTTCCGAGTAACTGAAAAAATTTAATTTAAACCCGGATTTAAAAAATAAATGATATATGTTTGTACTGATCTAAAAAATTTAAAAATTAATCGAAGAATCAATGCTAAGAATATTTTTTGAACTGTGTATGTTTTCTTATGATTGAGGTAATCAGATTGTCCTCACTGTGATATTTACTAATAAACGGTTATGACGTGAAAATTAATGAGATATGGTTATTTTGCATTGCCTTTATTTTCCAATTGAGTTACCACACAGCCACTAATGTGCATTGCACATTGCCAAAGCTGGAGATATTTACACAATTGTCTGCTAAGTTACAATATATTGCCAATAAAATGTACAAAACCAGTCAAACAGCATGTTATCACAATCCTTTCCAGCAAATTCAATATCTTCCTAACCTACTGCCTTGGGGCAAATATCCACCTTGTCTTTCTCTTTTGAGATTTAGCAAACTGTTATTAAATCCTACACCTCATAGTTTCAGTCCATATAAAATCTGAAATCAGTCTTACCTAATTCAAGGTATTTTATCCCAAAGCATCACAGATGACAATTTTATCAGACTTCTTGCAGGACTAGGCATGCAGTCCACCGACAATATCCAGCACTTAACTTCACAGCTTATGCTACATATTGAAAATGTGACAGTACACTCACACATGACATAATATATTTCTCTAAAAATGAAATACAGAAGTCCAACATCCCTTTGCATTGAAGCAACTATTTAAAAAGATTTTAGTGAATATGGAGAGTAATAGAACCATTTCCACGACTCTGAATAAGACATAAAAAAGATATCACTGAGCGGGTACAACAAGCAATTTCTGGAAAATCAAACTTAAAACATTCACAAGCCAGCCTTAAATGCCAATAGAAATAATGTTGTCCTGCGATAAAGTCCTTTCTCTTTCACTTTTTGAAAGGAATAAACAAAGCCTCTGACCAAAAGCAAGAAATTCAATATTAAGGGTGCGTGTAGACAAGTATACCTTAGGGAAAATGAAATCAGAAACAGAAAATAAAGTTGCAGCAGCTGATCACTGTCATCTACCTAGTCACGTAAAACTCAACTTATGCAGGCGTTCGTTAAGATATAGTGTAAGAGATTTTAAATGAGCTTGTAATCAAATTAAGTTGAGTACCAGAGCTACTAAGGGTAAGAAAAAGCCTCTAAAAATTACAAAGGTACCTTGAGATAAAGGCTACATAATCAAATGGTGAAAATAGATGTCAGGACATTAAAATTAAATGGCACCAATGGTTTCTTAGCATATATATAATGTTCTCATACATGTTAGTCAAAGAATTTTTGGGGGATATGACAGCTTTTCGACTTTGTACTGGAAGAATATAAATTATGATCAATGAAGGGCTACTTAGTCTTTGAGATGGGATGCCACAGTTAGAATCCTCATAAGTTCTATCTACTAAACAGTGACATTTATGCTGAGAGAAAAAAGAAATTGCTCAGAAAACATGATAAACACATGACTAGATCAAAGATATAAAGATACAATTGTAAGAGGAAAAATTGCTATTCAGATAAAGAGTTAAGAAAGAAATAATCTAGGCACATTACATAAAATTAAAAGAAAGAGGCATCACCAAGCTGGCTTGGAAAATTGTTTTTGGAGTATAACATACAAATGCGGATTCTTATTATATTTTTTTTACAGTAATAAAAAAAAGTTATATGCAAAATGGCATTCATTTCAATTAGTCAAGAATTTTTTTTTGTGAAAATGATGTGTTTTTTTTTTCAATCATATTGTACATACTGCATGACAGTATGTAACTGGCTTCCCCATCACCTTAAAAAGCCATTTTATTTATCATATTAGCTCTTCACCTAATAACCCAGTAAGAGAACCTGTCGTATGAATGTTGACTGATTCATTACAGGATGGCTGGCCAGCGCCGTGAAATTCTTGGAGTTCGACCAGCCCGCTGACAGCAGGCGAGCGGGTGTGCATCCAGGCTAGTATGACTAGAAGATTTTACGGCATTGACCAGCCACCCTGAACAGCCACGTAGGCAAAAGGAGTTATGATCTGTCCAGCTCATCTTACTAACATTAAAAAAAAAAAGAAAAATAAAGAAAGAAAACCAGCTACTCTAAGAACATTTTATTCTGTAACTCGAGCTTCAACTTAATTACGTTGGCTCCAATCTTGGAGAGATAAGCAGTTAGTAGGCGTCATAAGACAGCTTACCATAAATACCATACCCGCTGAATTGTGGGTTCGGTGGATTTCTACTCTACCCAAAGTTTCAGGTTTGAATATGCATAAACTACTACTAAGAACAATGAACAAACTTCCATCAAGCACCAACAAAAAGATTTATCACATCTACAAGCAAACAAACACCTTTTTTTTTTAAACTTAATCAGATTAAGCAAATAGATTTAATGATATATGAGGGAATACATTGGAAGATTAACATTCACAAAATGTATATAAAAGTCTCTTATTAACTAGAACATTCTTTAGGATAAATGCTGCAAGAGATAGAATTCTCGTCAGAAAAAAATGGAAACACACAAAATATTAAGGTTTGATAATATTATTCCACTATCTCCATTGAGGATGAGGAACACATGTAACTTCCATTGCTTCATTACACCCTCTTAAGATCACACTGTTGAGAGATAACACAGTGAGTTCTGCTTACAGTAACTTACTTTATTTACATATTGTGATGTTTGCAATGCATAATTTTTAAACGGGGAAAGATCACAACATGTACATTGTCTTCTGACAATCTTGAACTTTTGCAAGGTTTGCACTGATATACAATATGAAAACAGTACCAGAGAGATAGATACTGTAGCAGAATTTTAGCTGAAATTTTAGAGCACGTTCGAGCACAAGTGGCAATGTACAGTTTTTAAGAATCAATTTCATCATTCATTTCATTGAGATTAAGTCTGAGAACTGCTCAACTTATTTTCAACTCAATATACCAGTACCACAATGTATCATCACTGCCAGAGATTAACCATAAAATTAGTCTATTTATTTTTGCTGTGTTGTTTTTGCTTCCTCCCTACATCCAGCAATTTAGCAAGCTTTAGAATGTGTTTTGAGGTAGACTTGTCAAGCCAAGTCAGAGACAAATATTGTGTTATGTCTTGTGGACACAACTATTCTTACTTTTCATATATTTTCAGATCTGATGGAAGCACATTGGAATGAAGCACATGAGGAGTAACTACATTAATAGATTTTGCAGAACCAATTGAATTGAATAGATAGATACGACACAGATAAATTTAAAAAATGCCTACTGTGGTAAACGTAGGTACCGTCAACTGGGGTGAAGCCGATCACCCATCATCCGACCAGCCTTAGTGTGTGGCACCTAAAACCATAGAAAGATCGGTGATCGGCTTCACCCTACCATGATCGGCTTCACCCCAGTTGACGGTAGTAATTCTGTAAAATGTTCAGAGCATCACGAAAAATGTAAGAACATATGATACCGCTTTATAAAAAATCTCTCTACAGTTCCAATTTACTTATCAGACATTCAAAGAACAGCACTATCTTGCTGAGCAAGTCAATACTTTAAAACAAATATATTTATATATATGTACTCATATTTATAAAAAGCAAAAAATAAAATAAAAAAAGAATTACATTTATTATCAGCAAAGCAAGTTGATAGAGTAATTTCATATTAAAACTGGTCTGAGCAAATATATGATAGACTCAATATGTGTTCATTGTGTTTATCAATAACCAACATCAAAATATAATCCACATCAAGTAAATCAACACAGAAGGACTTAGAGTCAAAAGGCATTTTGTCAAAATTGACAGTGAGCAAAATTCTGCTAAACAGATACATCACAATACTGCACTCCAAGGGCATTACACGTCATCACAAGACAAATTAAAACAAATGAAATTACTTCCCCTAAATATCACCAAAAACATACATTGCAACAAAAAATGTAAAAGCCATTGCTTTTTTTTTTTTTCAAATGATGAAATAAAAACTTGCTAAGAACATATTAATAAGGCACATCAAATTTGAACCTGCACAACAAAATAATTGACTGTGAGGAACACTTCCTTGCTTGACAAAGAGTAACAGTCTAATGAGAAATTGTTCTTTTCTGCTTTTGTGCAATAACACATGAAACAAAGTCCTTTGTACACACATAGTACACACAATTAAGGTAGTAGTCACATGAATAGTGGTCTGAGATGAATTAACATAAAAACAAAATGGAGAACACTCTGGTTTCACGTGATCAAACCTTTCATGCCGCCCATGTATTATGTAAACAGCTTGGGACAGCACAGCTTATAGTTGATACATAATATGTGGAGGAGGAATTAAAAAAACATGCACAACGAATGGGCGAACAGAGCAGATTAACTAACGATGATGTTTTATGTGCTTAAATAATATTTGGACAGCTCCAAATTATTTGGCTTACAAAGGACAACTCTAATCGCAACTGGTCATTAGATGCTCATTCATGAATGGTCCAATAACTGGTTCATGATCCTAAGTAGGAAAAAAGCAATAACCTATATAATTAGAATTAAAAATTAAAATAACAAAAAAAATATTAAAAAAGTTAGAAATTAAGTACAACAAAATAAAACAATAACAGGCAATACCAGTTAACAATTGCTTTTTCTATTGTTTCATATTAGATTCCTGCAAGTTTTCATTCTGCCATCAGACCCAGTCACTATAAAAGTCAGGCAGAAGGCTGTGAACTGTTAGAGGAAGGCAACACGCAAAAGATGCGAGCTGCCTGCACCTCAAAGAATGAGTTCAGCAAAGCCCTTTCACTGAGCAATCTGATTGACTACAGAAACAGAAGGAAACATAAAGTACATGTCATCTAAAAATGATAACAGTTACTGACAAGAGAACAACTCATTAGATGCAACTAAAGGGAAGAAAACAACTCTGGGACATATCAAATAATGGACATTTGGAGACATTAAAAACAAGAGCAACAAGAAATAATATTTCATTCAAATTACAATTGTAAAGTGAAAGTAAAAAAATAATGTGTTCAGTTTATCTCCTATACACACATGTCATTAGGGTCACATTCTTGACAAAAAGGGTCAAACAAACCTATCACCAAGGGTTCACCAATAAAATACATGATCCCATTTTCATTATTTTTATTTTTACCCCTTCCCATACATGATTATAATTTTCAAAGAAATTAGAGTAAGAAATGGGAACATAATCACAATGCTAAACATTCCCCACCCCTTTCTTTTCTCCTCTATTTTTTTTTTTTTTTCG
>CABIKL010000728.1:0-19531 GCA_902196195.1 Aptinothrips rufus
AAAAAAAAAAAAAAAAAAAAAAAAAAAAAAAAAAAAAAAAAAAAAAAAAAAAAAAAAAAAAAAAAAAAAAGAGGCATGAATGCAATAGTCACCTCCTGCGTCAGGACTAAAAAAAATTCCAAGAGGCATATTAAAAAGTTGCTCAGCTGCAAAGGAATAAATCATAAAATAATCCCTGAATGACACGACCCATGTTCTTCATCCAGATGCAGAACTGACCTGTAAGAACCAGTCTCTCCAGTGCTCTCAAGCTGTTCTTTAATGGGCTGAGTAACTAAAGCAGCTCTTCTAAAGACATGTTGACCCAGAGATGTCAGTGCTGACGTTAAACTTCTTCTTTTCCCATCTCCTGGAAAAGAATACAATATTAATTACTCATTAGAAAATGTGAGTCCAAGAGTCTTCTTCAAAGGCTGCATTAGTTGGCATACATAAGAAATAATTTAAGAAAATTAATTGCAAAATTACATTTTCAAGTATGAGATAATTTAACGGTTATTACCTCTAACAAACGGCTCACTTGTTAGTGAGTGTCTATGCTGAATATTGGAAGGAAGCGATGTAAATTCATTGTCAACACCAGGACCAGCCACTTCAAGAGCTAACCGACGAGCATTTGTGAGACGATCTTCTCTTCCAACAAGAAATCTTTGGGCTTCTATGACAAGGTCTTGCACATTTGGCAGGCCAGATAAAACACGGTCAATACGATGCTTTAGTGTTCCTAGTACCTAAGAGTGATGGTAAAATTGATTAAGTTGATTATCAAAGTATTCAGTTACAACAACCAAACAGAAGTATACCAAGGGTTGACTAAGATGAACATTAAATTGCAATTACCTGGAATAGAGAGCGGATGCTAGGCTGTGTGACAAGAGCATGATCCAAGAGAAATGAGCGTAACAAAGGTTGAGGGTGTGTAGCAAGACAAGATATTAGTCCTGTGAGTTGAAGATTGACAATAAGTCCGTTTTCAAGCATTCCCTCTAACTTGCGAAGAATGGCATCTAAGAAAGGTCCTGCAATAAAATTTGATGAAAATAAAGATGTTGTGTATTCAGATTCGCAAACTAAGAAAGGAGACATTTCAGAATAATTACCTATGCTTGGTGTTGTCTTGAAAACATCCATGTATGAGCCCTCCTGGATTGACTTGGCATCAGAAGATTCCTGCTGTTGATGAACAGGTGGTGCAAATAAGTTCTTAGTGATTTCAACATCAGACACGGATTGAGGCATTCCTTCTTCAGAGTTTGCAGCTGTGTCGTCAGAGCCTTCGTTCTCAGGAGATGAGTCTGATGAACATTTAAGGGCAAAGCTTTCATAGCCACTGCTTTCTTCCACCGACGGTAAACTAAGGTCATTCCCAGCACACAGCTGAGACTTCTCTTCACGACCATCAGCTTGAAGAGGGTTTGGTATTGTGTTTGTTTCACAATGTTCGCTTGATTCATTGCCGCTATGTCTATCTATCTGGTTTTGTGTAGCTTGGAATTCACCTATGTTAACAGTTTCTAAACTAGATAAACCATCAGAATCACCATTAGTTGAAACTAAACGGTCATCACTTCTAGTTATGGAAGGTGCATGGGTCCTTCTCTCAGGTGGCGGCACAGAAAAAGCTTCATAAGGTGGACTTTGACCATCATAAGGATAGACCCAATTGGCACAAGCTGCAGTGCAAGCTTGTATTTTGGCCCTTGCATCGCAAAGATATGCATGGTAATTGCCATATAGACTTTCACTGTGCTTTAATCCATATAAACTAGTAGTACTGGAGAGAGATGACAATTCATCGCAAGATGATGAAGCTCTGGGTCTGCAATATTAGATTTATTCATCAATTGCAAAATAAAAACTTAAATAATAGAACTGAAGACGCATGTCTGGGAGAGCTTACCTTGGTCCAACACTGGGGCTTAGTAGTGAAGGCGGTAAAGAGGGAGTTGTACTTAAAATTTCACAACAACACAATGGAGCTAGAGATAAAAAGCGTTCAGCATTTCGGCAGTAGGGATCAGTATCCCTGACCCTACGTCTCTGAGAAACCATAACATGGGAGCATGGGACAAGATGACGGAAAATGAGCTCCAACATTACATCTTCACAGTGTAATCTAACCAACGAATCCAGTAGTGATAAAGTGACAACACCAAGCTGTAAAATTAATGGAATAAAATATTTAAAATCATGCAAACGCCCTTTATCACATAATGTATGAGCAAACAGGAAGGCTAACACATACCCGAGTTTTTGAGCTAATACGTTGAACTAAATGGTCCAAGATTCTTTCACCATCAAACTTGTCCTCTAATAGAAAACGGACAAAGGAGCAAAGAAGACCAGGCTCTGACACACTGCGTAGGAAGAGCTCTAAATAAGCAGTGGCCGTAGTGAGATCCTCCACAGTGTTCTGGAGATAAAAAATTGAAAATGATGCATGAATCAAACTTGCTACAATAAAATAGTTAAGGATACAACTATCTTAAATGATTCAAAAGCCAGACATTCAACTAGTTACATAAGCCTCTGTCACCAATCTAGAGAACCTTGGTGAACTGTTTTCAATGGCCTATCACCCAGCCAGATCCACAAAACCTGGAGTCTGTGCATGCAAGTTCCCTCAGAAACTTTGTGAAAGAAAGCCACAACTCAAATCATGCTTATCAATAAGGGTTAAATAGCAGACATAAGGGAAAACTGTGAAGTGGGATTTTACCCAATTGTTTCACATGCAAGTTCAGAACAGGAAAGAAAAATAACTTAAGGCAACTAAATAATGCATACCCATGCATCCAAGAGATCAGACTGCAACAAGTGACACAGAAGAGAAATAAGACAACAACAAAAATTTTTACATGAAATTCTCAGATAAGGACTGGCTGGATCTAAAGGGAAAGAATAAAATGACAAAGCAGCCATGATAAGTTTACACATAGTTACATCCAAAAGGTATCCTATTTGTGTATTATTAGATCTCCAAAAAGAGGTCGCATAAATAGACATGTAACAAATATAGAAAATATTGACATCAGCTCACTAGAACCATCCATGCATTAAGAGCACTGATCATCTACAAATATCCAATATAGCGAGCAAGTCAGCCACAACTTTTAGGAAACTTTAAATGCCAATGAATCGCAAGAGAAGAAAAAGTTATGGATTCAACCACAGGATGCAGGCACAAAGGATCATTGGTACTGACCGCATCAAGGGCTGTGTCAATTTGCTCGTCGCACAGTCCAATAGATTCCTGCATGAAAAGCACCATTAAACAAAGAAACAAAAGCACATCTTAGAACTGTTGAAGCTCTTCCACACCAGATCTTAAGACACCCTCACAGCATACACCGTCCGCCACCACAGCAGGTCTCTGGCAAAACAATCATTTCAGAAGTGGAAATAATATACTATTAACTGCAAATTATTAATATGCATAAAATGAAAGTATGTTCTTCAAAAGACATTGACTTAGTGGAAATAAACAGAACAGAGATGGGAATATCACTTTTAGAATTGAGTAAAACAAACAAATACCACTTTCCATACCATGGTTAACAGTCACAATATTAAAGAAAAAAGTGGTGGCATACTTCAAAAGATTTATATCCACCCTATAGAAAAATACTCAGGTATAGATCATCAAGCACAGAGAATTATGGAATAACAGAAACATGGCAAATGCCATTTGATAGCATCACATGACAATCCTACCCGATGGCTTTCTGGGAGTAAATGGAAAATAATGAACAAGATGTGCCTTCATCATGTACACATTTTTCACCGAGCAGAATGGATTATATAAATTTGACAAAGGACTACAAACCACTACCACATCGTTTCTGGCTAAGGTCTTGTTAAAGACATCGGATTTTTTTTTTACTAATTCTCATTGAAGATTTTCATTATATACACATCACAGGCCAGGCCACACACATTCAAGATAGTTGCTATTCAATCCTGTCACGAAATTAACATCAGCAATGTACTTGCTAATGTAAATCATAATATCAAAGCATCATGATATTCATATGACGAATATCACCAAACAAAATTAAAGAATACTCAAGCAAACAGGGCTTCCAACACCACTGGCCTCAAGATGCTTTGATTAGCCACCACCAACATGCCAGATCACTATTCGAAAATGCCTTCCTTTCTGTTTTTCCACATGTATGTACAAACATGAACAACATTCAAAACTCAAAAGGCATCACAAATAAACCATTTATGGGCAAAATAAAACAATCTAAAATAACTTGAAAAGAGTATAAAGGGAGCACAATAAGCTAAGTTACCTGAAGCAAAGCTGGTCCCATGACAGGAACTAAGAATCCTTGGTACAAGAATTCCAGCATTTGACTTTTGATCAATGGGTGTGCTACTTGAACAACAGCATTGCAAAATTCTAAAGAATTCATGAATGCTGCAAGCTCTGGTAGATCTGTGACATCATCAGGTGTGAGTTGATGCCAGTCTTCACTGTCTATTGCCAGCTTTCTCGGAAGAAGGGAATAAAGGCCACTGAGACCAGTTGCCAGAACCTAATAGATGAACGGAAATATAATAACACATCATTTCTAACACAAACCAAATTGTACAGAAAAAATAAATAAAAAAAATAAATAAAAAAAAATATGGATACAAATACAAAAACTTACTGGGCAAACATTTGAATGCTGGACGATATATTGAGCAACATTTTCATTTTTCTTGGACAATGACATACATAAAAGCAGTGCATCTCTTGCTTGCTGACCAATACTTTCTTCGCGGTGCACAAATGGAATTAGGAGGGAAAATAATACAAAGCTGCAAAGTGAATTGATTTTGTCAAAACAATTACTCAAATTTAGCTGCTCATAATTTTTATAATGTGTATTCCATTATTTGGGTGATTAATTTCTTATTATGGCGCACCAACTCTTTAAAGAACGAAATAAGTTCAGAAAATGATATGTAACTCTATTTAACTTACTCAGTTTTTCCACAATCCAAAGATGTGAAGAAAAAGAGGTCTAAGAGTTGAACATTTTGCATTAGAGCAATGCAAAGCTGATTTAGAAGTACAACGAGCTTCTTTTCGACTTCTAGTGGAAATACTTCACCAGCACTAGACCCAAGCAGCTTTAGTAATGGTCTAAGAAATGGCTCATGTGATAAAAGTTGATGACGTGATCGACTTACAAGTAGCTCATAGAGTTTCAGCTGCTGCAATCGCAGTGCATTACTATACCTATACCAGTAATTAAAAATACATTATAAAATAAAGAAAACTCTCAAAAAATTCAAGAAAAAAAAAAAAAGGACTGGTTGGAAACATTACCTTCCAGTCACTAAACTCCAAGTATAAAGCTTTTCTAACAGGTTTTCACTCAACAAAAATTCCAAAGATGGGCAGGGAGTTGCATTGGGATTTGAACTTGAGGATGTGTTGTTGTCTTGAGGACCAATGGGAAAACTGCCAGCAGCTCTGAGTTCCATCAAAAGAAGAGTGGACATGTGATCCAAGTGGTTAACAACTCCCAAAACATCATCCTGAGATATGGACAGAGATGACGCCTGTGCAAAAGAAAAACAATTTCACTTCAGAAAGTGAGCTACCATCCTCTAATACAAAAAAGATTGTTAACAATGATAAAGGCAACAAAAATTAATTAAAGTAAAACTTGATTACTACTTGTGTACGCTGAATAATATCATTGGCCTGTTGCCAATGTTTGCAAAAGCTCTCATAGCAAGCAGTTGGATCAGCATCTTTTGGTGGAGAGTTGGAAATTCTCCGTTTGTTGAGGCTCGCTTGCAGCGAGCCATTCTTGAAAAAGTTCATCTCTTGTCAAACTGAAACATCCTCACCTGGAAAGTTAGCAGAGCATCAACATTTGCAATAAAAGCATACTAGGATTATTTCTCAGAAGTATGAAAAGAATTATGATAATAAATTTGTGAGGACCAAAAATGTTCAAAAATGGGGAAAATTGAAAGAAAAATATCAAAAACAATAGGAATTTTGAACATTTGCAACACAGCAATAATTCACGTCAATCTGGATAAACGTTACCATCAAAATTTACCAATATTATCAAATCATCATAATGTAAACAGCAATTTTCAGTAATAGAATATTAGGTCAGTTATGTGTGTACACTAGAGACAACAAACATTACAAAAGAAATAGAACTAATAAGAATGAAATGATACTGAAGAAGAATGAATGTTAGAAGATATACCTGAACAAAATTAATTGAAACAAAATTCATTCAGTTTTTTCATGACGTCTATGTTTTGTTTGACTAAAAATGATGATGCGACGTCACAGAAGCTGGATGCCATATAGTACGTCTGATGACTGATTTGCTAGGCTGTACGGCATTCAAAGAACGTATCAATAGAGCGCAGAATGTAGACATACCCGCTGATAGAGATAAGCATTAGGTGCAGCAGACTCAGAAACTGAAGCTGATTAGACCATATCTTTGCTCTTTGCCCAAGTTGCCTGCCCAACCTCAAAACACCTTAAAAACAATTCACTTGCACAGCCATCTCGTAATTCGCATTGCGTCCCGCAGGATGCAGAGGACCTCACCATTTCTCCCGTAAGCTCAACTCATACTCAACCCCTTCCCAAATACAAAACAAACATTGAACATGTCAAGACCGTCGATATTCACTTAAGTTCAGGTTTCACCACCTTAAGAATGAAGGAAAAGAACGAAGAGAACTGTTAGGCATTTTAGCTTTTTTCTTTGTGCTTTAAATTGATATCGTTCTAAGATGGAAGCTGACGATATCGCTCTATTGGAAAAAGCGAACATTCAAGTGGATGAAGTCAGTAAGATTTTAAAAAGTTTTCAAAAACGGGTAAGTTTTTGACATGCAAATGATTATTTCAATGAAAAAAATTTGTGCTCACCTTTAAATTTTTAAAATACTCAGATTTTCAGTATTTATCTATTAAACTTGATATGTATAACCTCTGATTAAGTTGTTGTTTTCCAAAGTGTATGTCTTTGTCAGCAATTGGACCTACGGAGTGAATTGTTTGGAGAATTAGACATTCATTTCGCTTTTTAAATAAAAATAATGATTCTCTTTCTGTTCTCTTAATATTAACCAGAATGAAAGTATATATTCATTTCCTGAGCTTGATCTCAATACCAGAGCACGTCTTTGGAAAAGTCTCTTAAATCTACTAAGCTCTCCAAAATCAGAAGATCTCATCAAAGAAGTATTGGGATCGCTTCGCATACTTAGCCGTGACAAGAAGGATATAAATGAAATAGTTTGCAGTCAATACATTGATGTACTCCTAAAGCATGCAGGAATAGTAAGCCAAGAAGAGGCTATCAAACGCATCAACCAAAAGGAAAACTTTGATGGTATGTATTTTCTGTTAATTAATTTATCAGTGATGTATTATTATAATTTACATTTGAAAGTGTTATGCTTAATTTTCTCTAATTACAGTTATTCTTGAGGCCCTAAAGTGTCTTAGCAACATAGTATTCAATTCTACCAAAGCTCAAAGGATATGTGGCACAAATAACACCATGGAAGGAGTTTTGAATCGTTTGCGTACATACCGAGATCGTGCTATCCCTGATGAACTGAAATACTTTGACATGAAGATGCTGTTCCTCATAACAGCTCTTCATCAGGACAGCAGGTTTGATTATTCACTCTTCTTCTGAACTACTTTCTGTTACTTTCTGTGAGTATCTGAGAAAAGAGTGTTTCTTCTATTTCAGGGGTCAATTGAAAGATGAGCTGCATGGAATGACGTATCTCATGGAACTAGTTGATTATGTAATGAAGGAGGCATCGGGTGATTCTGAGTATCAAGGAGCTGTTGGAGGTGTACACATACCCCTTAACTTATCAAATCAGCAGGTGTGTTTGTATCATCAATTTTTATTACTCTATATATTGATGAAGATTTAATACAAGATTACAATTGATATGCAGTGCATGGTGTTTATAATGTTTCCTTGTGTTTTTAGGGCCAATTGCTGTGTGAGGTGTTGAAGGTTCTGTTTAACATTTGCTGCAAAGATAAAGGGCTCCATCTAGATGAGGAGGCTGAAGCCCATGGACAGCGTCTTGTGTGTATCTTGCGAGATCTGTTACTTGCCACCACAAGTTCACCAGAGAAAAGACTTGACCTTCAAAAGTGAGTTTCGATTATAAATACCTTTACAAAATTATTTACTTGAAGGTTAGAGAATCTGCATTGAAATTAACTCCGACTGTGATAATATTTAATTTTTATTCAGTTATGGTATATTTTGTCCCTAGCTGTGATTTTTCTGACAGTTTTGTTGCTTTTCTTACAGCCATACTGTGAATATGCTTACAGCAGTTCCTGCACCTTGTCTTTCTGTTCTGGTTGCTCCTCTTCCAGAAAAAGATAGCTCTGAAAATGTGGTCGAATATGAAGGCCGCAATATGGAAGCTGTTATCGTGTTATTACATATCTTGCAGAATAAGTTAGATGGTGCAGAAGAAGAGGTAGGAATATACTAATGAAGACCTTGAAATTGGATTACTTATAACGACTGTGTATTTAAATCCCCCAATAATTTTCTATTTGTTTACAGATTCAAACACAGACTGAAGCACTTGCTCCAGTATTGACTGTTCTTGTTGAGTGTGCTCGTAACCATCGTATATTGCGTAAATTTCTTCGTCTTCAAATTTTGCCACCTTTGAGAGATACTCACAGACGTCCCGAAGAAGGCACCACTATTCGCAATCGATTATGTCGATTTTTGACTTCACCAAATACTCAAATTAAGGACCTGGTAGCTGAATTACTGTTTGTTCTGTGTAAAGAAAATGGTATGTCAAGTTTTTAGAAAATCTAACTGAATCCGAACTGTTTTGAAAGTATGATGTTGATCCTGAATGTATTTCCCTCTTTTCCATTGCTTTAGTTGGCCGCATGATCAAGTATACTGGCTATGGTAATGCTGCTGGTCTACTGGCTAATCGAGGGCTCTTAGCTGGGCGACGGCCTGATGACGAGGCTCCTAGATATTCATCGGAAAGTGAAGATAGCGACACTGAGGAGTATAAGAAATATCGCCATGAGTAAGTAGGAGTGTTTCTTTCTAATAGCTGCAATTGGAGACATTTTAGAGATTTGTTTGTCTTGTCAATTAGGTTACATGATCATGCAACTTAAACAATTAAGGTGAAGAACTAATTATAATATATAAATGTGATTTCAGAATGAATCCTGTGACTGGGTGTTGGGAACCACCACACACTAACCCAATGGAAGGAATGTCAGAGGAACAGAAAGAATATGAAGCTGTCCAACTAGCTAACTTGATGGCCAAGCTCACAAAGTATGGAATCATACCAAACATTTGCTTTGCAGAGTCATTTTCAGGAAAGGTTCTGTTTTAACAGTTTTATCTTACTTTCTAGTGAAGGCATTGTCCAGCCCTGTCGTATAGGTGAAGATGGACGTCCTGAACCTGTAGACCACATCATGCAACTTCAAGAAGAACTTCCAAGACAGCAAATTCGACCCCCTCAACCTGCTGAAGATGATGATCATTAAGGTAGTCTCATAATTCATTCCACTTTGCTCTCCTTTTTGTATGTTTTTATGTGATAAAATAAGTTATTTTCCTCAATTTATGCTGGTTTCTTAAGTGTACTGAAACGAGTGCTTAATTGATATTCATGAATGATAGAGCTATAGAGATAGTCCCATTTACTACATACCACAATTTTCATGAGGGCAGTATGGTAATTTATTAATGAAGTAACTGAAGGTTCAAGATCATACTATCATTTATGGTTGTTGTAATCAAACTGCATCCCAGAAAAGGGATGATGGATGGACCATTCTCTAATTGATGGGCAGAGACAAATGTTCAAAATAGGTTCAAAGACTTGTCATGAGTTTAAGTTAATATTCCTAGTCATCAGCGGAGTGCCATAAAATCATCACCAATAGTGTCAAGCTTCTCTTATTTCTTATTGTTTGAGCGACGTAGGAATTGTGAATGTCACAAGAAAGGAATGGTATTCTTACAAATAGTGAAGTTAAGACAATCTCTCTCTCTCTCTCTCAATACTGCTTGATGTTTTCGAACTCATCCCTTTAGATGTTTCATAAATGATTGTATACCTGAACTAAGTGTGAATTTAGCGGAATTTAGTTAATTAAGAGGCCATTTCAGCTCTTTACTCATATCTTCCCAATCTTTCTTATCACTCTTCTGGTGATGATTACGTAGGTATCTGTCAGATCATTTGTACATTTACCGTAGTAATTATCATTTTTTCTACCTGCATTGTGTCAATGGTTAAGAGCCAGCTGCAGAACATAGCCTGCATTTGTGTTGTTGAAGTAAGGCAGTTCTCTGCACCCATAATCATCGTTTAAACCTAGAAATTTTAAATAGGTCGATAAATTGTATCATTTTTATGACTAACTCTTCAATGGATTAAATTTCCAAAGCAAACTGAATATTAGGAACCTCAATAAAGGCTAAAATGCATCTAATTAATGTAAAACGATAATTCGTTAATTGTATGAATACGTGCTGTTTTGAATTTTGAGCAATGAATTAAACTTTTGAATGTCAGAATATCAGCTGTCATTTTAAAAACATATGATGCAACTGTTCCCTACCTTTTTGAAGAGTTAAGCAGTAGCCAGACTGATTAGACTGCTGGGGAAGCACTTATTTGAGACCATCCTACTATGTTCAGGCGCAGGTCATGGTTCTATTACCCCAGGGGTCGAAGTTGAGCGATTTGCCTGCCTGCAGGCGCAAATTGGCCAATGGCCATGTTGTCTATCTTCAGTGTTGCCAGAAAAGTGCGCAAAATCTACCCCAAACACACCGGTGTGGAGCGGGCTGCATCCCAGCCTGCCTAGTCGGTGACTTCTCAACCTTCATGATGAGAATTTGCCTAGTAGGCAGGCTGAGATGCAGCCCGCTCCACACCGGTGTGTTTGGGCTAGATTTTGCCTACCTCTCGGGCAACACTGTCTATCTTCCATGCTGGAGCCTCTAGGGAATTCCCGCAAATAAATAATCGGGTGAATTTCAGGACACTGAACAGTGAACAAAAACGACTTGCGTATTAGCATTAGCTAAATTTATTGTCAATACTTGCATAACATCAATACAGACCATCAGTAACACAATGCAATCAAAGAACCGAAAATACGTTCATAATAATATTTCTACTCATACCCTTCTCTGATTCACAGCATTTTCAAATTCTACTTCAAATACTACGAATATAATTTTAACCAGGAAGCCTATTTCAATCAAAATAGCATGATGATTCTTTGGTTTTATTTTAGGGGTTGTCAAACATTCTGGAAACCTGCGAAATTTTCAGGTTTTGCTAAAATATGACCGCCAGGCAATGTTTGTGGGTGCTTAGGACTATGGAAAGCTCTCACCCTCAGTGAAGGGCCTCCTTCATACGATGGATTTGAAGTGTTCTTACTTCTGTTTGACTGATCATTGTACATTAGGACATGTCTCTGAATGAACATTTCCAATCTTGGAGCATTTAGAGAACATGATGAGCAAGTGATCGGCTTTAAGTAATAACCATTTTAAAATGAAAACACAAAAAATGAAAAAGAGACAGAGGGCCAAAGTATGTGATGTATCAACAGATTAAATTGCGCATCATCATACTTCATGCTAGATAAAAAAAAAAAGCATCATATTGCGGAATTTTTTTAATTTCAAGTAAGTCAATATATAAAAAAAGGCCTTTGCATTTCTTGTGGTGAGGTCACTTACTATTACAAAGTAAAAGCATAAACGCCAAGTCATTTAAACATAACTACATATTACACTGATTATTTAACATTTATTGCAGTGACGCGTTTTTGCTTTTAAAAGAGGGTCACCGGGCCTTAGGAACATCGGGGCGTTCCGGGGTCACCTTACATGATAAAATATCGTGAAATAACTTACTTGGTCTTTTCATGAATTTTTAAATGGCTAACAATGCACCTGACAATGTACCACAGTCAGTCTGCTCTGCAAGACTCTAAATTGTAAGTTTCAACTTACAATCTATCACACGAGGGATAAAAATTGAAATTTTGGGTAAAGCATTGATTAGGCCAAAAATTTCCAGGTAATAAAATTTTTACTTACACAATTTGCAAGTCGGAATGATTTCATATTCCTGACAAAGTAATTACAAGGACAGGTGAATAACACTCACTTCAGCAACAGCACTTCTCTATCATATTTATATTTATTCAATGCTTTGGGGGTACTTAGCTTCACGCAGGCCTTCAGGCCACCAACATTAACATGCATTCGGTCCCATTCATTCGTCTCTATATCATGATAATAGTAAAATAACAAGTTAACTTTCCTTTCCCACAAATCATACACTTAAAAGCTAACAGTAAGAAATCTGTTTGCCTTGTCGTCATTATCTCTAAATCAATGGGCTTTGCATATCTTTTTTAAGAAAAGACAAACGCTTCAAACAGCTGTTTCATGTCTTGATACTGATGTTGTTGTTTAAGAAGACTTGATACATCGTTGGCATGAGAGGACCCGATGCAACACGGAGCCAGAGGTGGTGCAGACCGGATCCTTGTGTAAGTTCTATGAAACTTATTATTTTCGCCGTGGAGGAATGGATCAGAATACTATAACTCCGTGGAGTTATATGCCCTGCTCCTGGCGAGCATTGCTAAACGTTCGGCCCTGGCTGGTCTGCGGGAGGACCTCGTCACTCGGACGTGTTGGTTGTTGTTGTTGTTGCTCCCGCTGCTCCATCTGCTTCACTCGAAGCACTACCTGGGCGTGCTCCTCCAACAGCTTGGCGAACTCGTTTTTGCGGCTCTGGGCCTCCACCTGGGGACACAACGATGCGATGAGAACGACCAGGAGCTGTAGCTGTGCCAGCACTTCTAACATGAATGTGAATTGGATTGCAGTGCTCCCCAGTGAGAAATAACACGTCGATTTTCCGTCGATGAGTAGAATCGATGTCGAATCTCCCGCAATTCGTCCACAAAATTGACGAATAATTTTCGAAATTTGACGTCGATTCGACATCGATTTGATGTGCCATTTTTCACAGGGTCTCAAAATAGAGCGCAATAAAGTTGAATATTTTTTTCATTTTATAACTTTATAACGACATCGACAACATATCGCTAGTTCAGCGGTTTCCAAACCTGGGGTCGCGAGAAAATAATTTGAGGTCGTGGTAATAAAGGGCTTGGGGTCGCGTGGCTTCGCCGGAAGGATACGCTAAACTCACAGGCCCGAACAACTTTACTTTGAACCTAACGCAAACGGACGAAGTAGCTGAATTCTAGACATGAATTTGCAGTTGTGATGTTTGCGTCAAAGATTTCGTTATTTGGAGCATAATGTGTGTTTTAATCGGAAATTGTAAAAGATAATGTATTTTGATCTTAAAAATCTTGGGGTCGCGAAATACACTCACAGCGTGGAAAATTTAGGAGGCCATATTGGGGTCGCGAATCGAAATGGGTTGGGAACCGCTGCGCTAGTTGGCGACGTCGTGTCGATGAATCGTTGCATAGGAGTTCAACACTGACTCACCTGTATCTGTCGGATGCGCTCGGAGCAGAGCTGGGCGTCCAGCGGCTCACAGCTCCCCCGCCGCTCGTGCGCGGAGCCGCACTGGCAAGGCACGCCAGGCACGCCCACCCCCTCGAGGGCGAGGGCCTCCCGCGCCTCCTCCACGTAGTCTGGTGTGTCCTCCACCTCCTCCTCCGTCTCTCGATCGCCATCCACGTCGTCCACGACAATGCTGGAACATATGAGATACATTAAAATTATTCAATTAATCCAACTGAATTTCACACTAAACTTAACTTTCGTTTATTGATAAACTCAATAGACTGAATGAAGTCAGCTTTGATTCAAATTCTACACAAATCTATTTTTATTTATTTTAAAATTTAATGGAATTAAGTCAAAATATACCTGATTTGACCGTTCTACGCTGGTGACCAGACTTGTTACTTCTACCATAGGCAGTCAATTGTGTCCTTGCCCTTTCTGAAGTAAATTGAACGGCTTTGTAAATCGATCGCTCAAATTAAAAAAGGCCTATCTCGTCAGAACTGGGGAACGGGCGTCTGTCTACCCGCAGGCAGAACAGCAATCTCCCAGTGCCGCCGAAATGACCGCGAGCAAAACAAGGAACTCCAAATACCAACGTTTCAAGGACTTCCCTTCCCTTTTCATGTTAACTTTGGCGTCCTCCGGACATCATTTCATTCTTAAATCATCAACACTATTCTGTTTAAGACATCAAGGAAGGAGTCCTTTGTTTGTCATTTTGATACGTTTTAGACGGTTTTAGACTTTGAAAGAATCCAAATGGCCGTCAGTGGACGGAGTCTATAGCTAAACCACATCCAAGTAGTATCCTTACGCAGAGCATAGCCGTGCCGTGCCGTGCCGTGCCGTGCCCTTTGTTAGGACTTTGCGCTGCTGAAGAGGCCGGACCGGGTAGGCCATGCCAGGCCAGGCCAGGCCAGCCAGTCAGCTGATGAGGCTAATCCTCGAGCGATACACCCTACCCTAGACTCGGTAGAGTAGGCCCGGCAAGGCAGGCCCAGAGACTAGGCGGGGCGGGGCGGGGCGGGGCGGGGACAGCTGCAGGGCCTGCCTCGTCAATAAGTTACTTGAGGGAGGCCGAGCCGATCTGATCCGCGGCCAGCACGGAATGCCTAGATGGGGGGAAGGCGGCGGGTGGTCAGAAGAGACAAACGCGGCCAGTGATGGGGTATGGAAAATGGATGAGCTAGAGCCAAAAGGAACGCATGGTCTAAAATTACTTCGAAAACACTGGAAAATAGGCGGTTTCAACAAAAACATTCTGGTATTTTTATTTTACAAAGAAATCAGCTTTTCCCCGCTATTTTTTGTCAGCTATTTTCTCAGTATATATCCGGAAAAGTTTCCGACCACACCGAGCCGAGCGTTCGGCAGGGTGGGCACAGTGGACACGCGGTCGACACCAACCAGGTGCTGACGGTGCCAACTCTCCTTACTCGAGGAGAGACGGTCGAGGCGTCTCGATTTGGCCCTTAAACTCAGCATAACTTCCAACAGAGGGCAGCAGCAGCAAGGAGGGGGAGGGAAAGGGCGTCCCTCGGGCACTCGGTAAGCCTATTAAGAGGAACTTTGTTTCGAGCACGACACGCAACGCTAATTAATCGAGAGAGGGAGGGAGAGAGTAAAGAGTTGGATGGGATCCGATCATTTGTGAAACACGTCTTGCTCACAAGAATGACTCGCCTCGCTGGCTCTGGCCATGGGGCCATGGGGTGGTACGCAGATAACCTGTCTTATTGACAGGTTTGTTTTCTGCGTGAGGATGCTCGAAGGGAGTGCGGCGCGGGCTAGGTTATTATTGGCTGCTCTGCTCACGCAACGCGATGGAACTTTCAATAGAGCGCCGTTATCTCCTTCACGACGTCACCTGCTTCTGGAGTCAGAGAACTCCTCGCTCACTTCGAGCTGAGCTGAGCTGAGCTGAGGCGAGCTCCGAGTGACTTCGAACGCAGCCAAGCAGAACTAGCTTATAACGGTGCAGGCAAAATCAAATTTTCCCGGGCTGGGCTAACCGTATGATCTCATAAAACCATGCTTCTGTTTCATTATCGAGTTAGTGTTGTTACATGGAGAATAGGGGACCTTGACGTTTGTTCCACTGTCAGAACACTTAGATTGCAGGGTTATAAGTGTTTCTCCACGAAGAACAAGGGACGTTGAAGCTTGCTCTGAGTACAATTACGTAATTACTTCATGAACTTGAACCCTAAATAATGTTATCTTATGTTATAAAGTCAGAAAAGGAGCGGCAGTGAGCTTCAACTTGTGCAGAGTGGAAAAGACTGGAAAGAAACAACATTTGAAGTAGCGGTTCGCGACGGCTTGAAGTATCAAGCTGGCTTAATACGATCTGAACAGGAAGGGTAAGACGCACACGGCGAGGTAGACCCTCCCCTCCCTCCCCTTTCATTCCGTTTCTTTCGCCCTTCTATCTGACAAAGCACACGACACATCCAATAACAGTGAAGTTTGGAAGGAGATATGGCTGCTGTTGGAACTCCAGCAGCCAGCCTGGCGCCGTCTCGTCTCAGCCAGCTGCTCCGACTTGGGGACGGAAATCAAATTCTGCTCAATCACCATGCGGGATATTTTATTGTAAAAGAGTCTCTCGATCGAGAAGTAGGCTACAGCTAGGTCCACTACTCTCACAGGCAGCCAGGCAGCCTTAATTCTCTCTGCGTCTATGGAGACACCCCGCACTGCTAATTGCTTACGAAGAGCTTGTCTTCGCATCAATACAAAGAAACTTCTTTGTAATACGAAGAAACGTCTCTGTAACACGAAGAAACGGCTTTATATTAAAAAGAAATTTCTTCGTATCATGAAGAAACGGCTTTATATTAAAAATAAATTTCTTATTCGTATTACGAAGAAATCTTCGTAACTTACGAAGACATTTCTTTGTATTACGTTTGTGCAAAACCCACTATAACTTACGAAGACAGTTCTTCGCAATACAAAGGAATGTCTGCTTTTCAAGTGCAGCCCCGCGTGTATGAGTCGTCTACCACAACCATAGCAGCAGTAGGCCACAGGCGGCCATATAGGGCGGGCCACGACGGGTGGGACCGGCGATGCTGTCAGTCACTCAGTTGATATGAGAGTGAGAGAGAGAGGTAGTGTCTGCCACCGCCACTGTTACAAACAAGAATCGACACTCGACTACGATAGGGACTACGAGGCCGAATGAGTGTGTGCTCGACTCGCCTCTAGTGACTCTACTGGACGGTGAACGCCTTGCGAGGCCAGCCCGCACAGCCCGGGTGTCTAGCGGGACTGCCTACCCGACAGGCGCTCAGAGACACCAGACCACTCAGACGGCACTGTATTCGAGAAAAAGAAAAGAACCCATGATGCTCCTGTTATCAGTCGTGACAACGAAATGAACCACACAAAAACATCTCCACATTGACGGATTGCTCGAACGTATCGGTCCAGGGGGAGGGGGTGGGGGTCGAGTGGTCGCAAAGTCGCTCATTCTATATTTCGTTCACACTGCGAGCGGAGACATGTGGTCAGCTGCGCTACTTGAACTTAAATGTTTGGGTGACCGCCGGGCGACGTTAGCTAGACCCACCCTCCTTTGCGACTTCCGCCCCTGTATCAGTTTCAAAACGCCCCTGTGGCACGTTCTGGTGAGTCAGACCCCGTGCAGCAGTCTGACGGGGAGCAGCGGGGCGGGGCGGGGCGGGCCGAGCCGCTCTGGTCAGCTCCGTGACTTTGTTGAGCCGCGTCGTGGCTCGCTGTGCGCCACCAGCCGTCCTCCTCGGGAACGTCCATGAATTAGGTGACTAATTTATGACGCTTATCGCCTTGCGCGCGATACGCACCGTGAAAAACTTACAGGGCGGCGGGGCGGCGGAAGGCGTAAATTATGGTGTCCTGCTTGCACATCACGGACTTATACTCCGCTGTGTAAATTTTCCGATTGTGAATAACAAAATAGCAGCCTCCCCTTTTCCTCCGCCCCAGCCCGCCTTGCCCCGCGCCGCTCACACGCACGAGTCCGGGCCAGTCTTCATCGTCCTGCGAGCCGCCCTTCCTTGCATGTCTTGCGTGCGCGTCAGAGCCTAGCCAGGAACATAATAATTTGGAGAGAAGCCACAGCGGTACTATCTAGGACAAAAGACCGGGTCCATGTTGGACTTTGACATGAATCGTGTGTCGTGTGCTCTGAAAGTCCCTTATGGCGCCTACTTTCTTACTGACTGTACGGAAAATTGCTCTAAAAGTTCCTTGTGCCCCCTACTTTCTTATGCACTGTACGGAAAATTGCTACAGACGTAGTAAAGAAGCAGTATAGTTCGGATTTTTTTTTTACAATGGTGCAAAGCGTAGTTTCTAATGCGCATGTTGATATGAGCGACATTAGTCCAGGATAATTTATTCTTCAATTTATTCTGAGAGCTTGTTATCCCTTCCACCCTCTGCCCTTTTGTTGAAGATCTAGGGCCGCTCCATCTTGGGCCGGGCTGGTACTGTACTGACCTGAATCCGGACGGCAGCTGCATCTGCGGGTAGCGACTCTCGGTCATGCACTGCGTTGCCATGGTTACGGCTGCGCTGGCCCCCTGCCAACAGAAACAAAGTCCAGGTTGAAGGGCGGTGCGGTGGGTGGCTGGGGGCGTCGGTTGGTTGCACCGATCGCTTTCTGAAAGTACGGCAACAGCAGCTACAGCAGCTGTGCCTGTGCCATAACCACCAGCCGCCATGTTGACACGAGCGACAACCGAACTCAGTGTTAACTGAATGCAAATGGGCTTCCAAACTTACAGTGATAAGTAGGAAATAACATTGCAGACTGAACCCTTGATAGTCACTTCACGCTCAGTAACCAGACTACTTGATCACGCGTGAGCGAAGACAAAATCAACTCGCTGTAAAGGATTGAAATTCTGCATCCCTCTCTGTTCTCTAAAACAAACGCTCGTGTAGCTCAAATACAAATCAAAATCTCAGGCAGTTCGAGTATTTTTTTATTTTTTTCAGTACTTTTGCTCCTGGGTGGACGGCCTTACTGAACTGCGAGAAGCTCTGCTCTGTTAGGAAGGGGGTTGTATCTAATGATCTGGCAAAAGCGGAAACCCGCTTTTATTAGGCTGATCTAGATTTGTCTTCGATGAGGGGTCTGCAACCAATGCAATATGACCGAGAAGGTACTTGCGAGAACTCTCGGTGGGATGCACTATGCACCCTATCCGTACCCTTTATTAGTAGTGCAAGTAAGCACTTCGGACACGGCTGATTCCAGCCACATCCTGCCAAGCGCGTAAATTTTAAGTTCTGCGAGAGAGAAAAGCCTGTGCCTACGGGGCAACGAGCGAGCTCCGGTTCAGATCCAAACCATACCAGCGTGCGCTCTGAGCAGCGACCTTTGACCTTTGGTACAATCAGCGAGCATTTTGCCTCATGGAAAACTCAGGCTCAGCTCTAAAATGTGCAGACGTCGTCATAACTCCCTTCTTTTTGATGTGCACTGACTGTCTTCAGCTGCCCGAACTCACTCGCGCCGAGAAAGAGAGAGATTTTTGTCTGATCCCCAGTCGCCGGGCTTTGCCTCGTATTTTGAAGACGGGTGTGATTAAACCACCAGATCCGCCGCGCCTGGTCGGGGGAGGGGGAGGGAGTGGGCAGTTGACAGCGAGCCTCCGGACGAGCCGTCAGTGGCGTAACCAGTCCACATAACCCTTCAGTTTGCAGTTTGCACTGGGGTCGGCTGGGATTGGGATGGAATGGATTGGATTGGGTGGCGTTGGGCGGGGTGGTGCTGCGTGGGGTTGGACGGGGTGGTGCTGCGTGGGGTTGGACGTGGGCTGGAGGTGAGATGTTCTTCTCCACTGGTCTTACAAGGCGTGCCGCCGCACACTTGTCGCACCGACAGTGTCAACGTGATTCCCCCCCCCCCCCCCCCCCAC